>LUCW03000922.1:7500-29595 GCA_001586965.3 Sphaeroforma sirkka | reverse complement strand
GTCGTTAGAGACATATTCACGTAGGCGTTTAGCTTTCTCGCCAGTTCCGTACATTCGATCTACGTGTGAATTGTTTCTCTAGGGCAGCTAACTGATTTTTAAGTTCAGCATTTTCATCGAGCAACTTACTGATGTAGGTAGATGCGCTAGCCTGTGGATCGTCTTCCGTCGGCCCCTTATCGGGTTGGACTTCATCGTCGCCGGGTTTGTCGTAATTGACTTCCGTAATTTTACCCTTTGGATCAATCTCCTCGAGATCGTCATAATTGACTTCCGTAATTGGTTCTTTACCCTTTGGATTAATCTCCTCAGGGATAGTAGATGGAGTGGTCTTAAACCCACTCCTAATTTTGCTTCACGGTTTCGCGAGCTTTGAACTTGAGGAGAGAGTGGGTCCTCTAGCCCTCTCCTCGGCTGACTTCTCTCTTAATAGAGTAGTTTTACCGGTATCCAGTGCATTGTCGTCTTTAGCGACAATGGGGTTGACTGCGTCTTCGGCAGATTCTCTATCCATCTTTTTTTTATCCGGTTAATAGAACCGTTAAAAACCATTTAATACACGTGCTTTTAATAGTACGTTTATGATTTATCTACTGCTTAAGAGTACGTTTATCAACATAAGAGTCTAATGTGGAGGCCCGGCTATTACATACATATATATATATATATATATATATATATTTAACGACTGTATCGTATTATTGTTGGGTGGAAATATTCGTATATATATCACCCAACATTCTAAAATTAATGCATTCAAAGATCCACGGTATCATCGATAACATTTCAATTCTTTATTTGAGTGATACATAAAATTTTTACGATCAGTGTGTGGGTGTACATGTTTGGGTGTGTGTAGGTGTTATTGCCTGAGTACGCGCGCATTTGGTTTTAAGCCCATGTTTAGACAAATGACCACGTGTACATGTGTGTGTGTGTACATGTTTGTGTGTGGGTGTACACGTAGGTGTGTATGTTATGTGTGTGTGTTTGATACAAATATATATGCGTGTACACAAACTACCAAACACACATGGATCAATCCAAGTGCGTGTGGAGTTCTTTGGTCCTGCACACTTGCACTTGAATTGGTTTGTGTGTGCTTGGTTATTTGTGTGGACGTTTGCGTGTTTGTGTGTAGGTGTACATGATTGTGTGCGGATGTACATGTTTGTGTGTACCCGCGTTTATATATAATGTTTATTATCCAATTTCATTATTGTTTCTTTCCAGAGTTGAATCAGGCCTGCATAATTTGTTGTTCTCTATGTACTGCTTGATAACTTTGCGCTCTGTTTTGCCTGTAAGGGACGAAGGCCGGAGAGTACGATTAGGATGCCGAGATTGTGGTCCTAGACGCCCATTTGTATCTGTACGTGGTGATCCTGCATCTAGATTATTAGTTCGTCTATATCCATCTCTTGATAGATAATAACTATGTAGCTTAGCTAGAACTGTAACAACTCTTGGAGCGCGTTTAAAATCCAAACGCAAGGGTTGTCATAGAAGGCCTCATGTTTGGACCATGATTCCAAAGGCCTGCTGGATATGTTTGCGAGATTGGGACTGGAAAAAATTGTATGCGTCCCATGCATCGCCCATTGCTTCACGAGTGCCAGGATAGGGTATAAGCATATAGTTGGTGCATCTGTAGGCTGCATCACCCAGTACGTAGTAGAACATGGGTAAATTCTCCACTAGCAGGTCACACCTGCTATATTCCCAAGCTTGACGATCATGCATACTACCATATGCCAATATATGAAATACAATAAACTTATAGTTTGCATCACACATGGCTTAGGCACTCAGCCCATAACCAGTCTTATGTCCAGAATATATACGACGCCTATACTGACATCTGTTTAATGGAGGAAAAGCTACGCAAAACCCTAAAACACAACGGCTAATTACCCCGTGAGTAGAGTGTGATTTGAACTCTTCTGCTGCTTTGGCAATCTTTTCTTCCTCTTTTGGAAAGCGGAAATATAGGAAACTCAAACCATTAATTGCGTATAAAACTCTCCAGAATATGTAGTAAACAGCAGCAGCATAAATCCCAAACGCAATTTTAATATCTTGGTGTTTTCCGCCGGCTGCTATACGCAGGAAGACAGTAAGTTGTACCTCCTCATCTATTGCACCTCCTCTCAACATGCCCATCTTTTGTTTCTTCTGCATGTTTTGTTTATCTCATGTGCAAGAAACAAAAACTATGGATACTTCATACGAAATGTGTTCTCAAAGCTGCGTTCTGTTTGTAGCAGAGCGCAGAGTGTTTGCTAGTTCGCGCGAGTACGAGCAACAAGCGTCCCTCTATTGCACTTCACCTGAAAGCTGGAAAGTCCGTTACCTACTCTATCCCTTTCCATTACTCTCAGCAGCAAGTAAAGTTTAGACAGCATCACTCGTCGCTTGTGTGTTACCGCCTTGTTCTTCAAGAGCGACATTGTTATTATGAACTACTTCCTGTATATAGTATAGTACACTGCAACCAACAGAAGATTCATAAAGTATGTAGGCAATGATGTACTGTACTCTAAATACTATAACAAACAAAAAAAACTAAAAAAAGTATGTTTACAAAATGTGAAAATGTCAAAACGGCTTACACAACGATGCTTTGACACTCAATATTCTACCATATTGCAACCAATAGAAAGACGCAGCATTGCTCGTATACTTTGAGCGGCATAGGTATACTAATTCTTATTGGATTTCATCAACCACTAGGATGGCTTTATTCTCAAAATTCACGGGTTCAATTCCAACGGCTGGGATGGCAAAAAACAACAACAAAATAATTGATGACTGATGACTGTCACTGATCACTCTCTCAGTTTCTCTTCCAAATATTCGGAGAGAAAATTCTTTCGCCAAGAAAGAGAAAAGCTATTTTTAGTATTTTGTAAAAGCCAATACAAATTTCATACCACAGAGAACTATTCTATATATTAGAAACAAAAACTGTGTGTACATAATAGGATTTTGGGAAGTGGGAACTGTCACACACACAAGATTGAAGAGAGTGATGACTGATGACAACAGCTAAGAGAGTGTTTTTTAAATGTCTCAATTGAACCGTGGTCTGTGCGTGGACCTTAGGGCGTGGGGCCGTGCCACCGGCCTACCGTAGTCCATGGACCATGGAGCGGCGTGGACCTTGGGCTTGCGGCGGCGTGGGCACTGGGTAATGGGGTCGTACCTTTGTTATGCTTTTTTAAATGCGCATGTAAAATTACCAAATTAAGTAAATATTCTCACGGCCCTCTCAAATTTTTAGGATCGCGAGCAGGAATCAGGTTTCTTAGACGACAATTTGAGACCCAGAAACTCTATCGAGATATTTATTATTTTCAGACAGTAAACAATGTACTCTCGTTGGGTTTGTTTAAAAAAAAGATGCTGATTAGGCATGCAAATTATCGCAACCATTATACCTGACAACTGTTTTTATTCGTTATGTGAGTGAGTATTATAGCTATCTATCTGCTGTGTACAAATGGCATTTTATCGAATACTGATTCTATTTGTTGAAATTAACAAAATAATATATAATTTTTCGTTTGGACTAATTGTAGACACTGGTGACTGGAGTACTAACCTCATTAGTCATTACGTTTTACGTCAAAACGCAAAGAAATATCATTAAATAGGCGTTTACGTTAAAAGTTAATCTTAAATATGGTACTAGGGGTTTACAAATAGGTACATACTTTGAGGCGGCCTATCTGTCACGAATTGTCCTATTTTCCACTTTGTCTCAGTTGTGTATGGTTTCAAATCGCCTTTTCATTAAAAAAGTCAATTTCTCAGATGCAAATTTGTAATGTTTCCGTGGTCGATCTGCCCCCGGAATACTTTAAAACGCTTTAAAACCCATTTTGTGTTTACATGTAAAGTTTATTGTATATAGGTAAAACGTATTGAGCTTAGCTAAAATACTAGAGATACTTCTATTGAGAGTAGTGGCTCTCTACAGTAAAGAGTAGATAAATCGAGACATGACGTCAGACAGCCTCAGATGCTCTGAGTCTGTATCCTGTGACAAAAAGCAAAAACTGTAAAACACCCCGTGGTAAAAAAGTACCTATCATACATACTCAAGATAGGACTCTTTCACTCAGGACTCAGCCACTCAATGACTGTGGGCCCCAAGGGTCAGACCGTCAGACTCAGGCCTGGACATAAGGACAACTACGTAAATTTCACTGATGACTAAAGTCTGAAACTCTGAATGCATGACAATGTTGACACTACAACCTTTTTTTAAAAGAAAAAAGAAATAAAAGAAGCTATGTTGGGATAGTGACTGAAGCCTTCACAGGTCACAGAGAGTCAGAGACACGAACTCACAGGACAGGCAGATAAATAAATACTCCGCCCCGAGAGCACTGCAAAACACATAGTGCGGGCAGAATCGAGAGTAAAATCAATGCCCTACTACTAGTAGTAGAGAGTAGAAGTGTTAGTCATTCAACTCAAGGCTATGGTCAATAATAAAATGCAATCAATCAGAGAATCAACACAGGTTACGGACTCGTAGGACAAGATTGTCTTGTATTTACAAAGAACGGGATATGTTAAGGAATACATATATTGTATAAACATTGGGGAAATGACGATCACATTATAAATTTCCAATAATATACACCGAGATTCTCGATACGTTTACAGATTTGTGGACACTCTTTGACAATGGACGTCGTGATCAAAGTACCTGGAGAGAGCACAACAGAGAAGCGCTTGAATACGGACATCCTAGTACGTACATTAGCTGCATCACGACCCTTCATTTTACCTTCTGATGATAGAGGTATGAACCCTGACAGCTTAGAAATTCTACGCCAAATGCCAAACAAACAGTTGAGTTTCCGTCGCAAACCAGCTGTGGGAAGTACCCGTCTCGCACATACACCTTCATCAATATATACATACAGAAGAATACCACTGCGTGACAAAAATATCAACGATGAAAGTATCAGTCCTGACCGTGAACACAGCAATTCGGGCTACAATCTAACCCCTAAGAAACTTTACTATCCAAAAGGCACGCCTTTAAACTCTATATTCGATTTTAATCCACAAACGGCGGGAATTAGCACCTCAGTATCCGAATACATCAATCTGCGAGGATCAAGCCAGTCAAGTATGCAGAGTAATGTAGCCAACACCCTTGAATGTTCTGAATATTGTCGTATTGAACCTACCGGTACACCAGTACTCAGTACGAACAGTGCCAACGATGATTTTTCTCCATCTTATACAAGCTTTACAGAGGAGCTCACTACAGATTCTTCCAACTTAGTTACTTATGCATCCATCAATGACAATGAGGACTATACACAAGCTCGCTTATATGTACAAAGACAGCAGTCACATGTAGTGGAATATCATCCGCACACTATTAAACATTTTCTGAACCGAGGATCGTCTGCGCCATTGAGACCAGCGAGACCATTAAATTCAGTTTTGAGCCAGACCAGTATGGACTCCCTGACACGTGATGTGCTGGACACAAGTGATGTGTCGATGATATGCGCAAGTAACAATCTGACAAGGAGAACTACTGACACAGTTGATAAAAAAATAGCCCCATCATCCTCGCATCGTCTCTTACTTCCGAGGCGACACTCTGTACCGGGCCCAAAGGTGCTGGAAGCAATCGCAGACGATTCTTTGCCCCAGAAGGACCGTGATTCTGTGCGGATGAAGAAGAAAGCACTCAAGATGATTAGGTTTGTACGCACACTGTCACGGCGAGGTTCAGATCGTGTATAAGAGAGTTTCATATTTAAGCCAGTAATCGTCTTAGTGTTGGCAGGAGCCACAAACGGTTGCGATCAATCACGAGCAACGACAATGATTGTGATGGTAGTGTATTATCGATTAAAAACCTTAATATCGAATCGCAAAGCAACGAGTTTTTGATACATTCTGCAAATGTACTGGACAAGAAGAGTTGAAGTACTTCAAATCGTTTCTCCCCAGTTTGGGGTACTTGCTAATAGATGTTGAAAGTGTTGATAGTGTTTGAATATATCTTGTCCATTGCTGTTGCCGATACTGGCACCAGATGAGAGTATGTTTGTAAAATTGACGATGTTTGTATGAACACAGGGCAGTATGATATTTTCCTGGTATGATAGTGTTTAATTGCCAGTCAACTCGATAACTCGATAACTCAAAGGCCTTAAACACAGGGTTATGATGGACTACAATCGAAAATATCATGACCCTCTAGAAGAAAAATAGAAATCTAACATATTTTATAGGGGATCGAACTATAACGTCCGAAGGGCGAATGTATTTTTTTTTTTTCAAGTATTCAGTGTGTGGCTGTCATTTGTGCCAACTGCCAGGTGCCAAACGATAATGAAAATATCAGTGTTGATTTCTTAATTGGTTTGTTGAAAAATGGAGAAAATTGCTGGATGTTTATAAGAGAAAAGGTTGCACGACGGGTCCGAGTCACTCCGGACGGTTGTTGGTAAAATAAAAGGGTTGCATGACCAACCAAAACTTCAACAAATTTATTGCATTATCAAAATTACAGGCTAATGTGCCCCGGCTAGCTCAGTCGGTAGAGCGTGAGACTCTTAATCTCAAGGTCGAGGGTTCGAGCCCCTCGCTGGGAATATTTTTAAGTCACAAAGATACACTCTCTAGACGACGAAGTCTATGCCAGATTGCCATATTGAACTAAAAGGGATATTATTGAACACGTCCAAGTGTTTATGTAGATTACTAGACCGCTTGGGGTAGCTAGTGTGTATATTAATTTGCCTTTTTGCTGCGGTGGTATCTGTAATTGCTATGTACAGTCGTGACTGACACTGAGGGAAGTACGGCAAGCCCAATCCATGTCAACTGACCAACGCAAATTCCAGATCGAAAAGCTAAGAAGTCATAGAGAATACGAATACGATTAACACGTTTATTTAATCAATAAATTCACGAGCAGCAAGAATTGAATCTTTAACCGCCAACATTCGTGTTCGTTTATGTTGTGCATGTCCTGGGCCAACCATATAACTGAACTAACGCAACCATTTCGCAAATAATAACTATCCACTCACGCTCTCATGCAACTTATCGTGACGCCCGTGTCCAGCTATGTCATGCTATGGCACCACCATTCAAGTCTCATTGATCACAGCAATCAATAACTGCCTCGGAGTGAGCAGGCATACAGTTCTTCTAAAAAACTTGTTTACTCTCGTCACAACATTACACATCCGACACCCTCTATTCAGCGGTGCTTTATGAGTGATCTGTTCTCGGCATTGCGAACTCACTGAAACTGACCATTTTATATCATCTCAAAATCTCAACCGGTCCGCCTTCCACTTTTCGCACAAATCGTCTTTTCGACATCATGAAGACCCAAGTGGCATGTCCTCCCTCTAAGTGCATACTTGTGGAGAAACCCCGTATATCACCATGTGCACCAAAATTGCATGGGTCGAACACAATAGCTATGCTGTCTTTATGACGTTGCGCACAGGAAATGTTGATAAAACTAAACCTTAATAACCATCAGACTTGCACATAGATTCATGTACCATTACGAATAACTGGGCCGGTGCTGATTTTATCACGTATTGAACTTGGAAGCCGCCCAAAATTCTCGTACTATCAAGTCATCACACCTGTAGACCGTACACGCTACGATTTGCTTCTGCCATTCGGTATCGTCCCGGATAATATACACAGCACTAGTGGGTATAAACATGTAGCTGTCTGTTCCTGCTTTGCGCAAACCTCTAGGTTCTTGATGGCATCTATAACCTCATAGATTTATTTTTTTGTTACATATATTCTTAAACAACATACATGTATACTATACTCAGTACGAGTGGCTGATTTCTAAACTATTGGATTTTCTATCTTCTTGCAGAATTTGGGAATAAGCTACCATTTCAAGAGCCCAAGCGAGTTCAAATTTTTACACGAATACCAATTCCGCAATGTACACGTGCGAAGAATGATGCCCAGTGCCAATACTAGACCACGTACAGCTGTATGTGAGTTTACTCACCTCTTTCCAAACGGACGTTTCTTACGGTGGACTGAGTACCTATCCGTAAGAATCCACCCTTCTAGATACTTCTCTGACGCTTTAGAGTACTGTGGCCCGTCACTAGTGCTGGCGTAAAGCGAACTTTGAAGTATAATTGTATCGTTCAATGCACTCAACATAGCCTCAACATATCATTATTATTAGGTTAAAAACAACCAGTTCAAGCTACTCAGTATTTTGTTCAAGTGCGCCAATACAGTCAAAACGTAGTGACTATAACAATAAAGTGCTAAACGCGCGATGAAACGCAAGTCCCAGATCCTCACAAACAATTTCAGCTGCACACGTTTATTGTCCAAGTCTGTCAATATCTCGATGATAAGCTTCGTCATAACTTATTTGTCGCACACGCCCTTCTCAGACTACCGATTTCCTTTGAACTCCATTTATACTCTACTTGAGTGCACATAATTGCCGCACACTCTTCGGCAGTCTCATGCCGCTGATAAAACTGTGCAACACATCTACAAGCTTTCTCAGACACACGAATGTTTTACCACATCTAAAACAAAAGCCTAAAACTTTACCATAACATTCGCTTGCGTCTTCGTGTACACAGTGTATCATACAGCGCTAACCTGCAAATAAAAGCCGCTCACATCGCAACATGTACTGATCCAGGCGTGATGATGAACTAAATACATCTCCCGACACCACCACAAGAAATACAACCTTGCGTACTACAACCCTGGGCAGACCTACTCTATGGCGCACGCTTTCGGTCTGAGTCTCGTCCGGAATTCCCTCCACCCATCCTGATACGTCGCTGCATCTCTTCAGGTATATGGCGTAGGCGTATAACCAATCGCCCGCTGGTATATTCCCACGGGCCAATCGCATCGCGTCAAACAGCACAAAGCGCCAAAGCTTCGCCACTTATTGGACCGTGGAAACAATGCCACTACAGCCAAAAGCGTCGCTGTTGCATTCTATGAGTCGCTACAGAAATGGGCTCAGCAGACCTTTCACCGATAAGACATGGCGTGCGATAGAGCCCTTCTAACGCACAAGGCTTCGCGCACAGCACACCATATACCACCTCTCCCACACATCTCGCGCCTAATCCGAGCGTGACGATGGACTGGAACTTCTGCTGTCACAGTCCGAACTACTACGACTGTTGCGCTTGTACCTCTTACTGCTCCTCATCCTCGCCTTAGTCTTACTATCTCGGCCCTTCTCCCGACTATCGGAACTATCCCGCGCACTCGCCCGTTCACGTCGACGCGGACTACTGCTGCGGTCGCGCGAGCGCCTACTACCACCGCTGCGGCTGCGGCTGCGGCTGCGTCTGTGTGGGCGATCACCAGTACCATGCGATGCACTCCCCTCCACACGCCTGCGTGTCTTCGACTCGTTCTTGTTCGTAGGTCCAGCCGCCTGTCTCTCACTTACAGTCGCATCGGCATCAGCATCCGATCCGTTGGCGCTTGCTTGGCGATGCCCCTTCTTATCGGCACTGTCTCTATCCTTACCCTCATCCCGTGAGTGCCGTCTACCTGTCTTCGGCTCATCCGCTGATCTGCCCGTTGACCTCCCACCGTCCGAGCTTCGGGATCGGTCTCTCCGACCACTCGCCCTGGTTTTTGTCCGATTTCTATTTTTAGAATCCGATTCTCTGCCGCTCCCGCGTTTGTCCCGGCCCCTACGCCCTCTGTGTCTACGTCTATCGCTGCCACTGTCAGAATCACTCGCACTGTCACTAGTCCCAGAACTGGAGCTACTCGATGAACTACTACTGCTCGAACCAGAGCCGCCACTACTACTACTACTGCCACTGCTGCTGCTGGAACCCGATGAGTCCGAACCAGAGCTAGACGAAGACGAAGACGACGACGAAGAAGAAGAGTCTTTGCGCTTACGTTTGGAGGATGGTCTGCGCGATGTGAGAGATGAGAGTGGTTGAACAGTGGTGTTGTTATGTATAGGGTTGTGTGCGAAGGATCGGTGTGCAGCGGATATCAAATCTCCCTATTTAAGAATATTAATAAACGCACGTGCATGACGCCGAGGAAGAAGAACGGCGGCGACTACGCTCACAGGGTGGACCGTACAAGAAAGTAGAGGTATTCTGAGGTAGTAGCACATTTGGAAGTAGCGTAATTCGTTGTACACGGACGTTACAGCAGTTTCAACTCAGAAGTTAAAAAAATGTACAGGGATGATGCGTGTTCGCAAGATGGATGTCTGATCGACATAAAGCTGCATAGTACACCTAGGAACAACCGGAGCAAGCAAAAACAGCGACAGTTACCATGCAGCGGACGACTAATATCGAAAGATACAATGGAGCGTATCGAGCTACAGCACACCATACTTGATACCAAATCGAAATAACATTCGCTGAAGATACTGTACTGCGACAACCTACTATACGAGCACTCGACCACAAGATCAAATATCGTACTATGGGTACCATGTTCATATTATTGTAATAGTGGACTGAGTACTAGCTATGTAATGAATCAGTGTACGTACCCTAATATGGCCGGTGTATGCTTAGGCGCAAGAGAAGGGTTCTTCAGTGCGGCGGTACGGGTGGGTCTGTGGGCGTATTTCGCCGACTGCTTACACTCGTATGTCCAGTGGCCCGGTTTCAGACACTTCTGACAGCGTGCTTGGTCTGTGATCTTATTCTGACTACGAATTAAAAGCGAAAATTGTGAAAGATTGAGAATTGCAGGAACAAAAAAAAGCGACACTCTCTTTACAATATATATATATATATGTATATATAAACATATACTTACGTAAATACATACATACACATACACACACACACACACACACACACACACATACATATATATATATATATATATATATATATATATAATACATACATACATACATACACACACACACAAAACGTGTACACACACACACATATATATATATATATATATATATATATATATATATATATATATATGTATATATATATACATACACACACACACACACACACATATATATATATATATATATATATATATATATATATATATCAGTATATGAGGAGGGAAACACGAACCATAGGAATCCAACCATTATATAAAGTTTATTTACATTGTGGGAAGAGTGAGACAAACACTGTCTATTTAAAAACCCAAATGTATGTCAGACAGGGTAGACGAGTGGCTAGTGATCGTATTCGATATCCAAGCCTCCCATATAGCCGCTAAAGTTATCTATGTTCCGTATGGTAACATGCTGGCCTAAACTGCACTCGCAGATAGTTGTGGAAGGCTGGTGAATGTCCTGCAATTGTATGCCGTCGCCATGAGCACCAAAATACCTTATTCACACATCAACCAAACGACCTTTACTATACTCGCAGACAGTTTTGGAACGCGGATGATTGCCCTGAAATCATAAGCCGTTTTCAAACACAGACGCTGCAACAATACATCAACCAAACTTCACACAGGGGGATCTCTTAACTCTGGTACACCACTGTTACCTCGGACACACCCTGGTCTAACACATATTATACCACATAGAAACTAGAGTATAATAACACGCTAGTTCACCAGCAATGAGGGGATGGCAATGTCTTATACCCATTATATCACCCTCAAGACTTGATCATGTGTCTGCTGTGTCAGAACTCGCACACAATACCGAGCGGTTGCCACGATTCATAGGGCACTGGCTCTGGAACTGATCGACATGCACAGGATTATTCACGTTCACTTGGTAGGTGTACTTATCCTTCATCTCGATAACTGCGGAACTGCATCTCACAGCCACAGTTCCGCCTTTACATACAATACCGCGCTCTTTCCTATTCACACTCCATGCAGATCGAAAAACGAGGTTTCCACATTATCATATAAGGTTCAATGGGTATTAAACACTTCACATGTGATAGGCACTATCGATAGTATAACCTAAGAGCATGACGCATATGTTCAATGTGAATGCACTTACCCTTGGTCCTTGGCCTTCTCGTACGCCTTCAGGCCTATCGCAGCAAGACGCTCACGGTGGGTGATGGGTGGTCTGCTATCCGCCATGGTATCAGATATGAAGATGCTTTCGCCGTGATTAGCGTGCAAAGGAAGATGAGATGGTCAAGCTGAGGCCGACAGGGGAGACGGGGTTAGTGTAATGGTTGTGATTGCTAACGTATGTACACTCCCCCAAATGTTGTATTTATGTAAATTGTCCCGAAAATCTGTCATGTATGCATTTAGATCCACAGTTACGCAAAATAACCTCGCTACGTTATGTGGTAATCCAGAGAGCATACGTTGAACGTAAACAACAAAAGGGATATTTAAACGGCATACCGTATAGTTGGGGAAGAAAAAGTTCACCCTACTACAAAGGACAGTCGGACTATGCAGCACAAATGTATCTACGTGCTGCACCTCTGTGTCTGAAGTCTGATCCCGAATCAAAACAGACTCGATATAAACATTAAAGGTAATGGTCAATATAGATGTGCTGATTTTGATGCTTGTAAGTTGGAACAGGCAACGAAACGAGGTCAGGTGGGAGTCCGTGGGACTCTCTCTGGGGCGTGTAGGGTTTGAAGAATGTAGGGTTTCAGATTGTAATTTTGCACAACCATGTACATGTACACACAAATGTGTACTATACACACAAGCATGTCTCATATGTAAAAACATGAACAGCATGCGTGAAAAGGGTAAAAAGATAAGAGCATATTCAGCTACATGAAATGTTGGTCAGCATCGAAAGTCACTTTTCGACATATTTCTTCGAAGTGCCAAAACCAGCAATTTAAATTACGTCAAAAGTCTTAACTATATCTCCTTCCCTCTGTTGAGCTTCTGGTATTGCAAATGGGTTGATTTCGGGGTTGGCATATACAATCGACCCTCAATTTTCTTGTACACGCCAATTGACTGTAGGTAAAAAAGTTTTCTTTTTCGGAGGTGAAGGTTCTAGTCATTCTACAAGCACCGGGAAACAGGTACAAGTGAAAGCGTTTATTCTAAAGCAAGTTCAAAACAAGTGCGTAATTTCAAGCTCCAGTGATAAGCTGAAACAGTAGACATAGCTCGTACGCGTATACAAAATCAGTACGTTGGGCCATGAGAAGAATGCATACGTACAAGCAAAGCCTGTGAACACGCACGAGTTCTTAGAACATATGCTTCCAATAAATGAATGTCAGTCCTGTGTTATGTGCTGGGCAGTGGCGTACGACATAGCATTTAAAACAACGAAATGAAGCCTATACAGATTTCCCTCTCTCCCACTAGCCCTCAAATATATGTAGCCACCCTATATAAACACTAAATATGTATTTAATAACGCTGTGATGTCTATCTTGAGGGTTGCCCAGATTTGGCCTGCAACGGACCCTCACAGGTCAAATACCGAGGCTCTACTATGCTCTTATATATTGAACTGAATACTAAAATAAGCATTCCATGGTCCATTTTCGAAAACCATTCAAGAAACCCCATCCTCTGAATAAAATAAAAGCCTGCCCGGTGCTTCAGGCGAATCGAAAGCGTTTCGTTATTGCGTTTATTGAATGTATGTGAAACTGTGATCAATCAATCCTCCACTTCATACGGCCCAAAGGCCTTTCGCATCTGCTGCACCAGCGCAGTCTCCTCTTCCAGTGACACCTTGCAGGCTTTCCAGTCGATCCGGTCGGGCAGGTTACATATCTTCTCAGAGCCAATCACCTCCCTATAGTATTCGAAGGACAGGGGAGGATATACAAGCGATATATGCATGTGAGTGATACTTGGACGCAATAAAAGGCGGCAGAAGTTTTATGTATTCCCTCGAGCCTTCCAGTCAACCCGGTTGAACAATAGATGTATATAACGGAATGTAAGTGGTATATACAAATGGCAGATATGAGAATAGAAGTGATGTCAGTGGAATAGAGAATACGTTAACAAGCCTTCGAATAGATCCGATCAGCCGACTCAGGGGCAATCTCCTCCCTAGACCAATTTGAGATAAGAAGGGAGAGTATCGTAATGGCAAGCACATTTTAGAAAAGTCGTTGATTAGATATACAAGCACACGCATACATGTATTTAATTATACGTATATACACGTGTTTAATTATGCGTACATATACATGTGTTTAATTATACATATACATATACATGTGCTTAGTTGTACATACGCACATGCATGTATTCCATTTCATTTGAATATACTGTAATGGTGAGTATGTTTCATGGTGGAGTATTGGCTATAGCCGAGGGGTGATGATCAGATATAGCTATAGCATCTTTAAAAATAGTATCAGGTTACTTGAGCAAGCACCGATATCAATCAGCGACAAGGCAAGAAATACCACAGGGATCGTCTCACCTAGCTTGTCCCGCCCTCATGTTAAACCAAGTACCATTTTCATTAAAAGATAGGTACATATTGGTTCTTCAATTCGAGGTATAAAACGGCATCCATAAGTGGACTGGCAATTTAAAAATAAACATTCGTTCAGTGCATCCCTAGAAGCAGAAAATAAACTACACACAACAGGACGACGAACTGTTACTAGCACAAACGCACACTACACACACTGGCTAGGCTGTGACAGAAATCGTATGTATGCGCCTATCATATGTTGCTGCTGTGGCTGACTAAACCGAAAAGAGTACCTTCCTTATTTGGAGTGAATGAATAACATGTATACACAAGCATGGGATAGTCTAGTCGAGCAATCACACACACAAATGATATAAACATAACACAGACACACGTACAGGATAAAAGCTCACCACCCACACAAATGATATAAATATAACACAGACACGCACAGGATAAATGTTCACCACCACACAAATAATATAAATATAACACAGACACACGCACAAGATAAATGCTCACCACCCACACAACGTATTATAACCCAAACATATACACACGCACACACATTGCTATACCCCACACGCAAACCCTTATAACCCACGAACGTATACACACACATATCCACACACAACATACTGTCACCGCACACATACACACGTACACGCACACAACATATTATCACCACACAGGTACACAAACACACACACATACACACAGGCACAAGTCTTACCGCCCGAATTGCAACGGAAAGCGCTCCTCGCCCGGCACATGCGTATGCACCATTTGGCTGCCATCGGCAAACTCAACCAAGAAGAAGCCCTTGTTTGTTGAATGGGGTGGGTTGGGTGAGGTAGCTGTGTCCTTGTCGGGTGCACTCACATCATCAAAAGGAAAGCCTGATAGGTTGCCGTGTGATCGGAAGGCGGCCTTGACCTCCTCCGTTGGTATTGAGCTCGAGATGGGAATGCACTGGATCTGTGCAAACGGGGACATATGCAGTCAAGATGTGCAAGGGTTGTGCGAGAAATGTTGCTACGTCTAGGGATGGCGATGGTGGGTATAGTGAGATTGAGGCCACTCTAAAGACAGATAACTTTCGTAGAGCACAGGACACCCCTCGCGCAAGGAATATAATACATGTGTAGTTGATGGAGTCAGGAGGAGATAACACTCAACACCATGGTATAACAGACGCTGTTATAGGTAGAGCGGGAGATGCCTGGGGCAGTACAACTATACTGATCGACCATAGAGGTCGAAGGGTGAGGTTATGAGTGCACTATATGTCCAACGATAGGGGCTATGGGAGCATTGGAATATATCTGCCATATAACACAGCTACCGGTCCTCAACTCCACTGGGATTGCACCTGCAAATATATAGTACAATCCGATCATTCAACATAACCCTGCACGTGCACTACTACAGGGATTGTACCTGCATATATACAGTACAATCCGATCATTCAACACACCCATGCACGTGCACTACCACAGGGATTGTACCTGCATATATACAGTACAATCAGATAATTTAACACACCCAATCACGTGCACTACCACAGTGATTGTACCTGCGTAAATACAGTACAATCAGATAATTTAACACACCCATTCACGTGCACTACCACAGTGATTGTACCTGCGTATATACAGTACAATCCGATCATTCAACACACTACTCCAGGGATTGTACCTGCGTACATACAGTACAATCAGATCATTCAACACACCCATGCACGTGCCCTACCACAGTGATTGTACCTGCGTATATACAGTATAATCCGAACATTCAACACACCCATGCACGTGCACTACCACAAGGATTGTACCTGCATATGTCGAGAGGCATAACTGCGTTCGAACATGACCAGGTTCATGCCCAGCACTTCTTTGTAGTACTTCTTGAGCGCCGCTTGGTGCTGTTTGAGCTCGGTCTTGGCCTCTTCGGACAGGTGCCGTGTCGACCCAATGTGGTTGATGGGCAGGATAAGCACGTGCTCGCTCACTAAGTGACCTATTAACAAGAGGCAGAGGTGGTGTTGATCCCATGTGGTTGATGGGCAGCATAAGTACGTGCTCGCTCTCTAAGTGACCTATAAACAAGAGGCAGGGGTGGTGTTGATCCCATGTGGTTGATGGGCAGCAAAAGCACGTGCTCGCTCACTAAGTGACCTATTAACAAGACGGAAGTCGCACCACGCACCACGCAGTAGCAGAAATGAGAGCGACAAGCCATTGCCTAGGGCTCTTGGGCGAGATAAGCACGTCTTCATACGAAAACCCTAAAACCCTAAATAAGGCAGCAGATTGATCGCGCGGGGTGCTGAAACAAGCGGCGACATAGCACAACTAGAAAGGTTAGGGAACGCGGATATTCACTGTGTACACGTCTGCGACAGGTACACACACGCAACAGACAACGACAGACACCAATTGCTCCAGGGCGGTGCTTTGTTGAGACATAGATAGAGATGGCTCGAATTCAGAGACACCTGCCTCAGGAAACTGGCAGAGTCACACAGTTGCGTGTTGACGACTAACGTTTATACCAGAGCTTAAAAAGTAGCATACTATACACGTATAGCAACTCAAATACAAATCAAACGATATACAAATCGATACACATGGGCAAACTTTTTGTATGCGTGTGATATGTACATGTCTGTGCCTCTGGACCCCACACAGTGCTATTCGCTCCGTGTACCACTGAGACAAAACAAGCGACCGCTCAGCGGGTCCTTATTACGGACCAATCTATACGCCATACACGTGTGCAGAAACGCTCACAAAAAGGGTTGATCAAGGGTTATCCAAAAACCCTAGAACAACCCCTAAAACCCTACACATATCACCCTCGACTGATACACACGGCCAATCCATACCCCACACATACACCTACCCTTTGCATAGGCTATGTACATGTCTGTGCCAATGGACACCACCAGATGCTTCTCCACCTGCGGACTGCTGAGACAGAACCAGCAAGGACTGAGCGGCTCCTGTTTGGGGAACTTCTTTCTCCCTACGCCAGCCTCAGCCATGGCGTCTGCCTGCGACAGCAACCCACCGGGGCCTATAATCCCGAAAAGCCAAAAAAAATATGGGTAAAATTAGGACATACCGAAAGATTGTGAAGATAGGTGCCGTATTTTGGGACAATTAGATTTGCAATCCATACATAGATGGTAGATAGGGAGTGGTGGTTGATTGCGTATTCATTAGGGCATATAAATAAATACAATACGTAGTATGTATATATTCGGCATACATACCTATACACACACACGCACACACGCACACACGTACACACACACACACACATATATATATATATATATATATATATATATATATATATATATATATATATAAAATAATTAACCTATAGTGATATGAATATCCATGCTAGTACTAAAATTTACACAGATTTAGTGATGATCAATATATACCTGTAGGTTGGCCACGCTTGCCCGCCAGTTCACAGTCGCGAATATCGTGTCCTGCTATGTTGCATAGCCTGCAAACGTAATCAGCCTTCCGTTTTCTACTCTGGTCACCTGCGTGTGTATTATTTTTTTGTGCATGTGTATATGTGATATATATATATATATATATATATATATATATATATATATATATATATATATATATATATATATATATATATATATATATATATATATATATATATATATATATATATATATATATATATATATATATATGCAATAACATATATAATATAATCATGCATGCATACAGATATGCATACATACATTGCCATGCATGCATACGTACACACACATCACACACATCACACACATGTATATATATATATATATATATATATATTTACAATAATATATACATACATACATACATATATATATATACATCACACACACACACAAACACACACACACACACATACACATATATATATATATATATATATATATATATATGGGCATGTACACGTGTGTTTGTTTGCAAATGTTTGTGAATCCGCTCTGAGGCGAGCATTTGTGGAGATAGTTAGATGTGCATACATACACGTGCGGGTTGCTTGCTGATAGTACAGTGCGGCTGGTTTGGATGTACGTATCTGTTAGTGTACACAAACATGGCCCAAGCCATGCAGCGAGGACTATAACACCAATACGCCAATACACAACGCAAACGGACGCAGAAGTTCGTACTCACTGTCCGTAGGGGCTAATAAGGTCAGTTGTACGTATGTACAAGAGATACACACTAGCGTACATACACAAACGATTGTCATAAGGTAGGTAGAGTACAGTACGTGTATATACAAACGTACACAGATACGTCTCTCCACACATTGTCGATATGAGCTAGGGATGCTAGACAGCATAATATGAAAGAAGCAAGTAATATCTATATGGAAGTATATATACATTTACATATACCTATACATATATACTATATTCATAGATTATTTACACATACATACACACACACACACACACATATATATATATATATATAGATAGATAGACAGATAGATAGTTCGACAAACCACCGTCACATACCGTAGAAGAAGCTCTTATTCTCTCCCTGTATGCCATCCATAGGGCCCGCATTGCCGCCGGCTGCATGAGCAACCGCTTCATACGGACAAGGACTGGTACCCTCTGGTTTAACAAACAGCTCCTCTCGCGTACTCTTCAGCAACGGAGTAATTGAGAACGCATACATAGCCTTCGCCTTCGCCTGTGTATAGATGGCATGCGTGTGGTATACATGCATATGAAATTAAGTTGCATATCCAAGAGTTTAAGTTGTGTAACCATGCGCTTCCGTGGTGTGTGGTCCGCATGGGTATGAGTCATATAGCTGTAGACCCCATCTGGCAACCTCGGCGACTGTGATATAGAGGTATGCGAGGGTCTCACATACCACCTGTGAGTGTGTGCAATGGGTGAAGCACATATTGACACTCCCTGGGTGAATAAAGCACAACAGCAAGACACGGCGGAGAAGCCATACGTAGCCGTGAAGTATCCTGATTCGTTGGAAGGATGCGACACACACATACGTAGCTTTAAGCTATAGATGCTTCACACAGCGCTGTTGAGCCTGTATGTTTTTGTGCTTCTATTGCTATTGGTAGTAAGAGGTTTAAGGTTTAGGGTTTAAGGTTTAGGGAAGGCATGTTACACACACAATGGACATGCTACTACAAACAGTAGATAAAGCTGAACAGCCAAGACACATTAGTCAATGTACTGTGTGCAGCCGTACGCACTCAGACGGTCTGTGTGGTGCTCAGTGCACAGGCCAGGGCTGCAATCCGTACGATAGGCATACACGTGGCAGCATGAGACGTACACGTGTAGATACATACATAGGCTCACACATATATACACATAACATGTGCACGTGCCTGTCTATAGCTCCAGATGGGTTCATTCTATAGGGAATAACAACATGAGGTGATACTTTTCTATGGCCATTTCGGCACAGCAGCTTTGGCTTTACGATGGATCTCCTTCATTGCAGAGCCTGACTATCTGCAGTCATAGTAAACAGGTGCGCTTGGGAATTCACCAGCGCAGGCTGCACCCCTCGTAAGCTATGCAGTGCACTCCAACGATACACCAATATACAGCCTCATACGCATATAAAGACGGTATATATATATATACATATATATATGCATATATATATATATATATAATAATAATAATAATATATAATAATATATAATAATATAGATATATAGATATATATATTTATATATATATATAGATATATAGATATATATATTCATATATATATATATATATATATATATATATATATATATATATATATATATATATATATATATATATATATATATATATATATATATATATATATATATATATTTATCCTTCAAACCCCTACAACAGCTCTGATGGAGATGCGTCGTACCTTATTTCCATATTTGGCCAGACCCACAAATCGGGTCACGGGGAAGGGCGTGCGCGGGACAAAATTGGCATAGGGGGCGCGTTCGTACGCAATGCCCTGCATGCCCACAAAGTGGTACCGAGGTTTCAAGTCTTTCGCAACGTCTGAGATGATCTGGACCGCCTTGTCCTCGCCATCTGTCGTGCGCATGGGTTTCAAGGAGTTTACTAGAAGGATGTGTACAAACGTCAAACGTTTGGGTTGTAGTTTCGGAACTCTTAATTTTGTAGTCCGATTTCCGATAAATAACCAATTCTCGCTCCAAATTTCATCATACTTTATAAGGAGTACTGCGAGTATGCACTTGAATACAGCCATGTTTTAGCTTAAGCAATAATAGATACGCGACATTACACAACAAACAGCTCACCTTTCGTATTGTTCTGCGCCTCTTGTGTGTACCTGTACACGTGTTTGGGCCAATCCGCTGTCAGGAGTAGATCCACTCCGTTGTAGCCGGTCTCTTTGCTCTTGCTGACCAGAGCTGTGACGTCCTTCTCCACATAACACGCCCGTTGCTCATCAAGCGAGTGTGGTAGACTCTATTCCACGCGAAGTGAGAGGTGGTTAATAACCAATGCCTTCATGAACACCGTGTTATAATATATATATATATATATATATATATATATATATATATATATATATATATATATATATATATATATATATATATACATATATATATAAAAGTAGGTACCGATTCATATAAGTGTACGGATAAAATAATAAACACTTGATTGACCAGGCAGTGAGTATAAACCGGAAACTAGCATACCTGGTAAGCCGATGAATCATGCGTGCCGCTGAGATAAGCTATCCTCAATCCCTCCAGCGTTGTGAATATACCCTGCAGCGTATGAATGGGCGGTTTAAACTAACTCTGTACATGAGGTGTATCAGTGCACACATACCGATGATGGCCATATACCTGCATACGGACAGGCGCACCTGGATTCATGAAACACGGTAAGCTGCATCGATTAGGATAAACCTATAGACTCTGGGGTGATTCGTGCATATGAAGCCGGTAGTACGTTATTTGCATGCGGATATAAATAGACGTAGGATGCAGTTTGTTGCCGATTATGTTCCGCTAATGGGCAAACTGCCTCAGCTATGGATGCCTTGTACGCATGGACTAGATCATACACACACAGTAGATATATGCTTTCGAAATGGTCTGCTATTGAAATGGATCAATAACCATATACTGTGCATAGAACGACACACACACACACATATATATATATATAGCACCAAAACATATGCATTGCTACAAATCTTCAGCAGACAGTTATCATACCTGGCGTCCTAAGTAGTGCACCCCCTCGCACAGATCCCCCCCTTCCAATGCAGCCGCATAGTGGTTGACTTGGGTGTGGTCGATGGGGCCAAGTATATATACTGGTAGTGGAGATTTCATCTCGCCCTCTAGATAGGGCAACCACTCATCATTCGACTTATATATGTAGGTTCGCAGTTCGTTTGACAAGGGGAAGGTAGGAAAAAATAAGAAAATATGAAGTACGATAAGGAATTGTGATCGGAACAGATATATGGAAAACGAACAGTGAAAGAGGCACTGTAATAAAATGCATAGTATATATAGGAATGTATATATATATATATATATATATATATATATATATATATATATATATATATATATATATTCATTATATATATATATATATATATATATATATATAT
>LUCW03000922.1:0-2500 GCA_001586965.3 Sphaeroforma sirkka | reverse complement strand
CGTGCGCGCATATAAGCTTACCTGCCGTATGTGTCAATTCATGCGTTTGTAGAGACACACACGCGCACATACACACGCTCACACACGCACACACATACATATATATATATACTAAAACCATTACTGTATACTTTCTATCTGTGACACATCCCAGGTTATCCACAGAAAAGCAATTAGAGCTTTTACCTGGGGTAGTCGAGATCCTACCCAATACCCATGCCAACCATGTGTACACTCTGTTGCGCCTGGTAGTGCCTCTTCTACCAAAAATACCCATACCTACTGATCCCAAGGTCAGATGCGAAATGCTGCAGTTGCACGAGGTGAGTGATACGTTACATGTAGCAATATATATACGACCCCTATCCCGCACCCCTCCCGCGCGCTCCATCACACACACATTCACACACACACCGATGTATAATCATATATATATATATATATATATATATATGTATGTATTGGTGTGTGTGTGAAACGAGGTGAGTGATACGTTATAGGTAGCAATATATACGACCCCTAACCAGCACCCCTCATCCCGATATATGTATTATTTATATACAATTCGTTTATATGGAGGGCTGTGAGTATACATTCCAACGTGCTCTTAACGTACATTCACTATTATAAACGTAACTTTATGGCCGTTAGCATACAGATACTGTGATACACCTGTACCTTGCGCTATGAACCTGCTTCTACACCTCTATATGCTCACCTGTAGCTATCATCAGACATCTCTACCTACTCGTTTATACATAGGCCTCGATAGACATATACGCAATTCGATATTCTTTCCTACCTGGCTACTCAAACAACCAACTATTCACAGCGACCAGGAACGCGCAAGATTCTGAGTCAATTTCTGCAAGATGTACTCCTCTGCGACAACCGCACGGCTTTGGACTACAAAAAAAAAGCCACACTCGGCCAATTCCCGCCGCTCCACAGGGTATGTAGGTCGCATCGGTTTGGTCGGCGGAGAATTGTTTATGTGTATATTTAAGCATTGACTGTACACGTACACAACATAAGATACGTGAGCGTGTATATGCGGTGGTGTATACTCAAGTTTCATTTGTTGAAGTATATATATATATATATATATATGTATTTATATACAAACTTGCATATATATATATTATTATATATGTATATATATATGATATATATATATATGATATATATATATATATGTATGTATTTATATATATATATATATATATATATATAATATATATATATATATATATATATATATATATATATATATATATGTATATATTATATATATATATATATTATTATATATATGTATATATATATATATATATATATATATAATATATATATGTATTATATATGTATATATTGTATGTTAATATATATGTATATATATATATATATATATATATATTATATATATACATATATATATATATATATATTAATAATATATACATAATAATATGTATATGATATGTTATATATATATATATATATATATATATATATATATATATATAATATATATATATTACATATATATATATACCATATATATGTATGTATATGTATTGTATATGTATATAATTATGTTTTTTTTTTTAAGATGGCTATGCCATATATATATATATATATATATATATATATATATATATAAATATATATTATAGCTGTCCATTGGTGCCGTGGTGAAAAAAAGGGTTAATAGCCTCGCTTTTGCCAATAATAGCTCATTTTCCTACTTATTCTAATATATATTATATAGCCAATCAATCGGCGTTGCCTACGGCTGTGCCCAAGGCCTACCTACCTCCTCCAGGTCTCTCTGTGCGTGCGGTGGAGCAATGCACAGGCAAGGGTCTGGTTGCCATAACAACAGAGCTTAAATGTGGGGTTGTGGACTTTATTGCATCGGGCGCGTTCCCGTCGAATGAAGTTGTTCTGTTATTGCACATCGCTTGTGGAGATACACACCACAGGTACAGGCGCAAGAGCATGGCGTAAGACAAAACAGTTGGGCTTGGTGTTTTCATATGTCAAATATATAGAAGGGAACTAAGTGTGTATATATCTTTTGTAAGTATATACTGTGTGTATACATAGTATGTACATACACATGACATATTTGACCTGTATGTATTTACACATATAGTCTACACTGTATGTTTTTACACATATAACATGGTACGTATTTGCGCATACAATCTGGTAGATACTGATAAGTGAGATATTGAAATACGCCGATGATGACAACGCTTTAGTATTGAAACTGGGCCGAATTTGATACATATACAATCGTCAAGGACACATATACGATGTCTTATTATCCGTATCTGCTCTATTGCTATATATATGAATAAGTTATGACAGTATGAGGGGTTTGGGTATTTGGTTTTTTTATGTTTTAGGTTTAAGTTATTATTGTGTGATATGTGCGGTAAAGATGTCCGTAGTCTGTGATGGTATCGTATCTGTTCTGACGTTTCGGGTTCAT
>LUCW03000921.1:0-17500 GCA_001586965.3 Sphaeroforma sirkka | reverse complement strand
TATAAGTTTTCGTCAGAAATATGTATGGGATATGGAAGACCATTTGTCCATTTGATTTAAGTAACGCTACCAGTATTTGCGTGTCAAACATATGTGATTGTCTGTATGAGTGTGTATCAAGATATGTTGGGTTGAGGAGGGTTGTTTATTGTCTGAAATGCACCAATGGGTAAAAATATACATCAGAAAATGAACCGTTCCTTGTGGAAAACCGCCCCCTTCTTATCAGCAACGTTGCGAGCACTCTCAATCAGCGTTTGCGTGCCACACGCCAATACCAAATCGCCGAAAATGATGTTTTCCAAGTTTGGTCTTCCTTGCTCAATCGACCAATTGTTTTGATCGAAGTCGCTCACTTTTTGAATCTCGGATTTCTGGGGTAGCTTTTCTTCTTTCATCTCGTAATCGAATTCAGTTGATGAAAATTTCGTCTGTGAAAGGATATGCTCGTCAAGCTCATCCTCCGGTGCATCGGGGCCCTGTCCGGTTAAGAAGATTTGTACAGTGCTTACAACGTTGTTCTTGTTCATTAGTAGCGTCAGAGTATCTTCCGCCATACGCAACACTGTCTTCTCCTTCATACTCAATATAATTTGTACCCGCTTCACATTGGGATACAATTCAGGTGCATGGATCAAACTTCGCATGAAACCCATGCACGTTGTGAACCCGACTCCGCCACAAACGAACGTGATGTTCGCAAAATCGTTGAAAACAGGAGGCGTTCCATAGCCGAAGTCTAGGTGAACTAATGGGCTCTCGCCACCCAACTTTGATAATGAGCTTGACCAATGACCAAGAGACTTGATGTAGAAAGTGATTTAATCCTCTGCGGGGCTGCTTCCTATCGTTATGGGGTGCCACTGAGTGGTGGAAATAGCTGGGATGTTGATATAGGCGAATTGCATCGTTGTGAAACTAATTGTCTTCCCCTGTAGGTCAGAAACGTCGAGACGAACAAATTTATCTCCGTATACAGTTATCTTCGACTGCCCCACGTCCCTTGTGCATCTGTACAAACGAATTGCTTGATCGATAACCCAAAGGCCAATTGCGGGAAGGAGGATTTGCCAAAGTCGACCGGCGTGCCTGACGACAGTGATAAAAACAACTACGTAAAAGTGGTGGGACACGAAGAACCACTCGTAAAATCTCCGACGGAAGAATGGTAGCGTAGGCACACCGAAGACCACTAACATGACACATTGAACCAGGAAAATCATCGGATTGGTTAGATTTTTATGTATTCTGGACTGCCGGTGAATTCAGGCCGCAGGTACCATTGAGCAAACCACAAGGCACTGTGAGCTGTCGAAAAGAGAAGGAACAAATATCCGATAAATCGATGCCACTTGATACTAGCCTCCCAGGATACGCCCATTATTTTGCTAAATACATTGGTGCGACCTATAGGTAGAGTCATGCAGCGCAATTTGCAGATTTGCAGCGTTTTTTAGGGTTTAGGAAATCTTGTTTTTTAATTTCTTTATAAGAAACAATACAATAAGAAAACAATTCAAAGTTGTTTTCTCGAAAGAAATCTATTCAGGATCCCTTGGGCCCCAGGAGGACCCTACAATCTACATACCGGGGTCTGCAAATGGGCCTAAGATCGTGACATAGCCAGCCGATCAAATGCCTCAATTAGCGCTTTGTGACGGACAAAAATCGAGCATAAAGTTGACAGGGACCTCCAGCTTACGCTTTCAGTGATAAAATAAAACACGGCTGGGACTGAATGCGCTCAATTATAGAGGTAATTAATTTTGTTCATAATCACGTACTACACTGTAAATATATAGAAATATTGGTAAAATATCTGGGCCCTTTTTTGAAAACAAATATTTATACAAATAAATGAGGAGTCTTTCCTTCTGAAATGAGGAGGCACAACAGGGGATCTACAAATGGGTCAAATAGCGTCACTGACGATTTTTGTGGACAGACAAAAAATCGGTGATTAAGTTGACACATTTCATGATTTCTCCTACGTATCTCAATTGCCGCCAAAATTTCAAACTGAATGAGACATCAACCAATGATATGGCTTGGAATTAAGCACAACTTAAATCCCACAAAAATTAAATGTACACATCACAGCGTTTATACCCCTACGGGGGATTAAAAAAATAATCACCTTTGCGTTCAATTTGAGATACAGTCACTGTTACTTGTACGTCTGACAGCAGAATAGCACACAAATATGGGTAGATCAAGTATGAACGCAGAGCTTGCCACTACCGATTTATTAGCGCGGCAAGCGGAATTGAAATTGGAGTGTGACCACAGTGGGGACCGCGATGTTGTGGCCGTTGGCTGTGTTTGTCTTCCCCGTTGCCGTAGGCGAGCTCAACGGAGCACGCAAACTCAAAGTCAGGTACAAACAGGTCAAGGACGAGTTGAAGAAAAGCCGGTTGGCCGATGCAATATACTCTAAAGGCAATGCAACAGAAACACCTGACCGGTGTTTAACCTTACAATCAGACAACCGACAACGCGACTCGTACTCAGTGGTGCCCAGGTACCCCACAACAACCTCTTTTTCCCTTCCAATCAGGATGCTGTGGCGTATGTGCCGTACGCATACTCGAGTGCTGACCCGCCGAAGTACAGCGATATATCAAACTATCCTTCTTCTCCTTATGGCGGGTATTCATCCGATGAAACATACAGCTATTTGCAACAAACATATAACCACCACGCGAGTGAGGTATTAGCGAACGACCTTGCGTCGTCTTCATAAGCAGGATATGCGAGAAACGAATACAGTACCAATCGTCACTTATAGCAGCCATCATGAATCCCGAATCCGTTCAGTCGTCATCACACTCTTAGAATTTTACACTGGCAGCAGCTGCTTCGAATGCAACAAACACCCACAATTTTCTTTTTAAAAATCCATATTATTATGTTGCCCAATCCAAGTTAATATTTACATCCAATGAAATCAGAATTCCTGAATTGATTTAATTCTTGAATGAATTTTGTACAAGAGATATCCTGAATATGCCAGAGAGTACAGCAAGTTCATCGCCCATTGGTCAGTACTGAAAAAGACTTAATTCAAGCTACTTTCTCAGTGGCTACTGGCCACGTTCAACTTTTCAAGCTTTAGGGTTTACTATGTACGCATGTGCATTGTACATACATACATACATAAATACATACATACATACATACATACATATATACATACACGCAATCATACATACATGCATGCATGCACGTATGCATTATTACATGCGTACATACCTACGTACATACATATTGCATACATAATGCATGCATGCAAACAAACGCACGCACGCACGCACGCATCGCATGCACACGCATGCATGCGTTTATACATGCGCACACACATACGATGCACACACACATACATTCATACATGCATACATAAAAAACATAGATACACATACACACGTATATATATATATATAACGTATATATATATAACGTATATATATATATATATATATATATATATATGCATATACATATATATATACATGTACATGTACATATACGCATGTGCGTGAAAGTGAGTGCCTGGGCTCGTGGTCGCAGCAATACACTGTAGTGGGCATCAGAAGTATTCATTGCCACACAATACTTCAGCGTCTTAATGCCAGTCACTAGTGTTCACTCGCCTCAAATCAGAAAACATACATGGGCGAACATAGCTATGCGTATACACATGTTATTACATGTACATATGGTTATAATTCACACATATTGAATGCACACGGTGTTTATTCCTGTCGTCTCGGCAGGCTTTCTCACTGGGACATACACACGCAACGACAGAACAGAGGACATCAGCATCTGTATAAGGACGTCTATCCGACTGACAGTCATCCACACACCTGGGCATTGCCCTGGGCGCGTGTGTTTATATGACGAGAAAGCAAAGGTAAGCGACGCACATCAGAAGAGCCTTTACGGAACGTGCGTACTGTCGGGTGGTTGTTGTTCTATGGTAGTATAGGCGTGTGCATATATGGTTGTTGTTCTGTGGTAGTATAGGCGTGTGATTATATGGTAGTATAAGCGTGTATTTATATGGTGGTTGTTGTTCTATGGTAGTATAGGCGTGTGCATATATGGTTGTTGTTCTGTGGTAGTATAGGCGTGTGATTATATGGTAGTATAAGCGTGTATTTATATGGTGGTTGTTGTTCTGTGGTAGTATAGGCGTGTGTTTATATGTTGTTGTTGGTCTGTGGTGGTATAAGCTTGTGTTCATATAGTGGTAGTTGTTCTGTGGTAGTATAGGTGTGTGTTTATATGGTTGTTGTTGTTCTGTGTTAGTATAGGCGTGTGTTTACATGATTGTTGTTGTTCTGTGGCAGTATAGGCGTGTGTTTATATGGTTGTTGTTGCTCTGTGGTAGCATAGACGTGTCTTTATATGGTTGTTGTTCTGTGATAGTATAGGCGTGTGTTGATATATTGTTGTTGGTCTGTGGTAGTATAAGCGTGTGTTCATATGGTGGTTGTTGTTCTGTGGTAGTACAGGCGTTTGTTTATATGGTTTTGTTGCTTTGTGGGAGTATAGGCGTGTGTTTATATGGTTGTTATTGTTCTGTGGTAGTATAGGCGTGTGTTTATATGGTTGTTGTTGCTCTGTGGTAGTATAGGCGTGTGTTGATATGTTGTTGTTGGTCTGTGGTAAAATAAGCGTGTGTTTATATGGTGGTTGTTGTTCTGTGGTAGTATACGT
The DNA here is from genome assembly GCA_001586965.3 of Sphaeroforma sirkka. NCBI lineage: Eukaryota > Ichthyosporea > Ichthyophonida > Sphaeroforma > Sphaeroforma sirkka. The sequence goes on along the minus strand of LUCW03000921.1, from coordinate 12,778 downwards.
GTGTTTATATGTTGGTTGTTGTTCTGTGGCAGTATAGGCGTGTGTTTATATTGTTTTGTTGCTTTGTGGGAGTATAAGCGTATGTTTATATGGTTGTTGTTGTTCTGTGGTAGTATAGGCGTATGTTTATATGATTTTTGTTATTCTGTGATTTTATAGGCGTGCGTATATGTGATTGTTGCTATGTGATAGTATATGTACACCAGCGCCTAGTCAAAGTTGTGTGGTCAAATGGTGTTCTACAACTTGGACGAGTTGTTGTAGATGCAGTGTGAGTAGATGGTCCTGACAGAACCGAAGCACATGTTTTTTACATCTAACAGCTAAACATAGTCAAGATTAATAGAAGTCCCCTTCCATCGAGGAGGAGACCTACATTAATGTGTTTTGGTACTAAGCGGTCCATAGTTCCACGAATAACTATATATATATATATATATATATATATGTATGTATATACATACGTATATCAATATACATAAAAAACATACATATACATATACAGATATATATATATATTAAAATGTATTTATATTTATATATTTATATATATATATATGTATATTATATATATATATATATATGTATATTATATATATATATATATATATATATGTTATGTATAATAATATGTAATCATATATGCATAATGTATGTAATAATGTATTGTTTCATATGTATGATTATGATAATATGCATATACGCATGCATGTACATGCATGTACATACATGTATATATAATATGTATATACTATATATGTACATAATAATATTATATGTATATATGTATATACGTACGTGGCACATGTACATGTATGTGCATGCATATGCATATCATGTATCGCTATCATATATGCATATGCATGCATATGTATGTATGCATATAATACATATGTTATGAATATTATTGTTATATGTATATATTATATATGTATGTATTGCGCATATGTATATATACATATATATATTATATGTATATAAACATTACATATGTATATGCATATATGTATTGCATACATATGTATATGTATGCGCAATATTGTATACATGTAATATACATATGATATAATATTATATGTATTATAACATATAATATATATGTATATTATAATAATACATATATATATATATACATATGTTTATTTATATATAATATTATATGTATTATGTTCTTATAAACCTCATATATAATGCGTATATCTGAAAACCACGTTATTATGTATATATGTGTGCGTGCATATATAATATATAGGTATACATATAGCAAAAATAACGCACGCACGTATGCATATATGTTTGCATATGAATATGTTCCATTCTGTACATGTAATATGTAATATGTATGCATTTGCACATTACGGATCGGATGTCATATATAATAATAACGTTGCATATGTTTGTGTGCGTAATGCATGTGTATGCCATACATATATATACATACATATAAGTATATATATAATCATATATGTATATGTTGTGTATATGTATACGTATACATACATGCATTATATATCATGCACATAACATATAATATATGTTATATGTATATATACATATATATTGCATGTAATATATGCCATATATGTATTAATGTATATATATGGTATGTTATGAAATATATATGTATGTGTATATATATATATATATATACATATATAATGCTAATAACATATATGTATATATGCATATATGTATGTATGTATTATATATGTATATATATATATATATATATATATATATATATATTATTATGTATTATGTGTGTGTGTGTGTATATATATATATATATATATATATATATATATATATATATATATATATATATATATATATATATATATATATGCATACGTTTATTATATATATATATATTTGTGTGTGTGTGTGTGTGTGTACTTGTAAATGTATTTGCGAAAGATTTCATGTATAGAAATATCCATCTATATATACATTATTCTCCGCATATATAAATTTGTCATCAGATATGTGTATTTTGAGATTTTGATATTCATTTGTCCATTCAATTTGAGTTAAATTTGTTGGATATAGGAGGGTTGTTCATTGTACAGAATACACTAATGGGCAAAAATATACATCAGAAAATAAACCGTTCCTTGTGGAAAACAGCCCCTTTGTTATCAGCAACAATTCGAGCACTCTCAATAAGCTTTTGCGTGCCACAAGCCAACACCAAATCACCGAAAATGATGTTTTCCAAGTTTGGACGCCCTTGCTCAATCGACCAATTGTTTTGATCGAAGTCGTTCACTTTTTGAATCTCGGATTTTTGGGGTAACTTCTCTTCTTTCATCTCGTAATCGAATTCGGGTTTCTGGGGCGGCTTTTCTTCTTTCATCTCGTAATCGAATTCAGTTGATGAAAATTTCGTCTGTGAAAGGATATGCTCGTCAAGCTCATCCTCCGGTTCATCGGGGCCCTGTCCGGTTAAGAAGATTTGTACAGTGCTTACAACGTTGTTCTTGTTCATTAGTAGCGTCAGAGTATCTTCCGCCATACGCAACACTGTCTTCTCCCTCATACTCAATATAATTTGTACCCGCTTCACATTGGGATACAATTCAGGTGCATGGATCAAACTTCGCATGAAACCCATGCACGCTGTGAACCCGACTCCGCCACAAACGAACGTGATGTTCGCAAAATCGTTGAAAACAGGAGGTGTTCCATAGCCGAAGTCTAGGTGAACTAATGGGCTCTCGCCACCCAACTTTGTTAAAGAGCTCGACCAATGACCCAGAGACTTGATGTAGAAAGTGATTCTATCCTCTGCGGGGCTGCTTCCTATCGTTATGGGGTGCCACTGAGTGGTGGAAATAGCTGGGATGTTGATATAGGCGAATTGCATCGTTGTGAAACTAATTGTCTTCCCCTGTAGGTCAGAAACGTCGAGACGAACAAATTTATCTCCATATACAGTTATCTTCGACTGCCCCACATCCCTTGTGCATCTGTACAAACGAATTGCCTGATCAATTACCACTAAGCCAATTGCGGGTAGGAGGAGTTGCCAAAGTCGACCGGCGTGCCAGACGACAACGACAAAAACAACTACGTAAAAGTGATGGGACACGAAGAACCACTCGTAAAATCTCCGACGGAAGAATGGAAGCGTAAGCACACCGAAGACCACCAACATGACACATTGAACCAGGAAAATCATCGGATTGGTTAAATCTTTCTTCATGTATTCGGGAGTGCCGGTGAAGTCAGACCGCAGGGCCCATTGAGCCATCCACAAGGCGCCGTGGATTGTCGAAAAGAGAAGGAACAAATATCCGGTAAATCGATGCCACTTGATACTAGCCTCCCAGGATACGCCCATTATTTTGCCAAATACATTAGTGCGACCAATAGGTAGAGTCAGTAGCGAAATTTGAAGATTTGCAAGGTTGGCTGTCACGTGCGCAACGGCATTAATCTTACTGCACATATCTGTGTTATAGCACTTCTTCACCGTTTTCCCCGATTCGCTATCAACACTGAAGCGGTACGCCCAGCCCACATTTAGGGCCAAATACACTAAAACGGCTATTGAAGACCCTAACGTCGTTCGGAAAGATCGAAGTCGCAGTGCTCTCTTGAGTATCAATCTGGAAGCGCGGTACTCCTTGGCCAAGGCCATCGCGAGACAAGTAGTGAAGATTGTGAGGTATAGAACTAAGACCTCTGTGTATATTGAAAACTTATAATCCTCAGGTCCAAAACTCCAACCATCATTGGTCCTGACGTCTTTACTGCGTATAAAACCATTAGCAACATTCCACTTAGCTTGTGGAAAGAGCACGGTGATCAAAAAGCACAGCGGAATGAACAAAAAAGTGAATGAGATACTGATAATCCAGCTCGGTATCGGACGCTGCCACTTGGACACCAACCTCCGGCAGGCTATCATCATTAAAGTTGCTGCTAGACATATGGACAGTGCAAACATGCCCCATGCATTAGCTACTATAAATCCTACTTTGGTTTCATTCCACACATCTCCCCACACGAGAAAGGCTGACGTTCCAAGTGATATCGCCATGAGTGCCAGGCCGACTGCCACCATAGTCTGATTACGAGGTGAGCACCGGACTAGTGTGAATCTTAAAGCGTACAGGAGTGTGAGGCATACACATGGAAAGGCAAAGGTGTAGACAACCAATCCAATCAAAGGGATATTCTCAACACCAGACATCATTAGTTGCCAATATGACATGCTCTCCTCCGCTTCCTTGCATTCTGTAGAGTCTGCTAGCATACATGGCGACTCGGCAAAAATTGCAAAGCCTATAGCACCTATAAGTACTAGTGCCACGGTCGCAATCCAGCTCATAACCACTTTTTTTGGTAGCCCCTCGACATTCTTTGATATCACATCAGGTTGAATGTGATCCGAGGATATGCCCGTGTCAACCTTCCAGATACTATTTAGATGAATCATTATAGAACGGATAGAATATTGAAGTGTCTTTGACGATGGAATGTGAGCTTGTATTTGTATGCATGAACCCTTGCGCTCTTGCCAAGCAAAGGGACATATATTCATAACGATTCCACAGTTTATATAACTCAAAACACGTTCCGAGTCTCCCGTCCCTTCCTATTTTTTAAATATTTATTGCTGACAATGAACAATGTTGAGCACACGAGTCTACCTGATTTGTGTGTCTGATTGTCAGGGTTGAAATTCCAAGAAGAGAACGAAGAATAAATTTTATAAATTACGACTCAGAGGCGTTAGAGTTCAGACAGACGGCCACAGCCACAAGACGCAGTCCTACGCAGACCACAGTACTCTACAGCCTCCGAGGTGGCTAAATAGAAATCTATATTCTCTTATCAGTACGATTGACTAAAATCACAATCATATTGACCATCGTGATGACTGTTGTCCGTCCCCCTCTGTCCCCCTCTATTCCTCTACTCCCCAGTAGCGAGCGAGAGACAGAGAGAGTGAGAGAGTATGTGTGTGTGTGAGAGAGAGAAGAGTGTCCTCAGTCCTTCCTTCCGTCCTCAGTCCACCCTACCATATAACTATATTTACATAATTTAGAGATACTGTAGAGGACTCTCCTGATAGTAGACTACTAGAGAGCTAGAGTGGTAGCCTACGACTAGTAGTAGTCGTAGAGAGAGTAGAGCGAGCGAGGAAGATAAAGAGCGACATAGAGAGAGACACAGAGAGAGTGTGTGTATGTGTGTGTGACTGCGTGTGTGTAGGGGAGAGAGATTAAGAGAGAGGGTACTCAGTCTTGCAGTCCACAGTCCCTTACCCGTATTTTAGAATGAATGTAAAAGACTCGCTCTTTCTACTACTACTACTACATACTACTACTAGTAGTAGTCTACTCTAGAGAGAGAGATAGAGAGAGAGAGATAGAGAGAGAGAGATAGTAGAGTCATTAACACAGATACAGGGGGACGGTACGAGTTATGTTAATGTAGGACGGTCCCTGTGGACACTTAATATAATTGATTGACCTCTTTTTTATTTATTCTTTTGTTTTAAATAAATAGTAGTATCAAACTAGTATTTTTTTTAACTTGAGTAGACTAGTGACAGGACCAAGATCGGACGGATCGTTTTGATTTGTTTTGATTAAAAAAATTAAAAAAAAGTAGTAACGGTGATAGTCTATTAGTTTTGAACCCTCTCTGCAGTCTGTAGTCCACATAGTTGGCGTTTCAGTGAAAGATAGGCAGATGACGACATCAGATTATTTCATTTACACAGTGACACACCCATGGCACTGGGAATTTATAGTTTATTTTTAAAAAGATTGAAAAAAAAAATACCTATGCGCTGAATGCACACGAGATACAGTCACTGTCTGATAGCAGAATTACACAATTATGGGTGATCGCCCACGATTACCGATTTATTAGCGCGGCAAGCGGAATTGAAGGTAAAAGCTAAGAAGCATCAGATAGTGACTATAGGCTGGAGTGTGGCAACAATGAGGACTGTTGTGCTGTTTTGGCCGTTGGCTGTGTAGTCTGTTTGTTCTTCATTCAAGTTAATATTTACATCCAATGGAATTCGTTGACTTCTGACTGATTTTTTGGAAATAAAGGTATCCTAAATATGCGAGATACTCCATGTCCAACACCCATTGGTCAGCATTGAAATATTTCAACTTCAAGCTTCTTTCCCAGTTTCGTTCAAGCTTTTTACTGAATAGGATTGTTTTCTAAAAATATCGACAACAAAAATAGAGCAACACTTTGAACATAGCCTGCTATAAATTTTGGTTTGAAGACCTGTGGGATATTTTGAAATGATGTCCATCCGATTTTTCATTTTTGGTGGTCTTGTAAAAGATTATTACTCCATTTCTGACTTTTTGTTGCCAAAAATATAATATCCTGATTCCTGATTCTGAACGTGCGAGCTTTTTACACCAAGTTCAATAGCTATTGGTCTATACAGAAATAGACTTATTTCAACCTTCTTTCTCAGTGGCTGCTTTTAACAAGTACATGATTAAGGCCTAAGCTATGTATTACCGAATGGTAAGATCAAAGTGATTTTTATAGAAATAAAAACATTCCTTAACCCCGGTTAAGCCTCTGACCGTCCTGACGGCCCGACCATAGCGGCATAAATAGCCTCCTGGCTTCTGCATAGCCTCCTAAGACCTAAAGTATCTATAAAGTATAAACTATAACCCCGCAAAACCCAACAAACACTAAACCCCTGAAACTTTGTTCAGTTTGTTTGAAGACTTGGCTGGAATATTATGAAATATCGATGGCCGTCCGGCTTTTGGACGATTCTGAGCAAGCTGTTATAAAATAGGTCTCTCGATTTCACGTTTTATGATTGAATTACTACTCCATTTCTGACTGAATATTTGTGAAAAAGATATCCTGAACGTGCGAGGATATGCCAAATTCAACACCTATTGGTCTGTACTGAAATAGACTAACTCCAACCTAACTTCTTAGTGGCTGCCAAATTATTTTACAAGTTGAAGATAATACTAAAAAAGGGGTTGTCAATGCCACAGGCCCAAAGCCTTTGGCCAGCCCATAGCCGCATAGCGGTATATTGGCTTAGCGGCCTTAGCCCAAAATATCTAAATTCATTTTGTAAATAAAAAGACCACTTTGTTGTTTTTTTAATAAAAATCAAAACAAAATAGTTTGTTTGAACCAAAACCCTCTAAATTGTATATTTTTTTAGTTAAAAAATAGAAGGCTATGTTTGAACTTCAATTTTAGAGGGCTATGGTTATTTATTATGCTTTGACAGTGAGAGTTTGAAGACTTGGCTGGCGATGTCCGTCCGTCCGGATTTTGAACAATCATGAGAAAGTTGTTTATAGGTCTCTCGATTTTTAAGTAGGTGGCAGTGCCGATAAAATTACACCATTTCTGACAGGTTATTTGTGAGAAAAAAAATATCCCGAACGTGCGAGGATACGCCAAGTTCAACACCGATTGGTCTGTACTGAAATAGACTACTTACATAACTTTCTTCAAGACTTCAACTCCTTTTTTTTTTAACTTATTAAAAATACAGGGACCATATGTATTACTATTTAGCGTCTATTTTTTTTTAGATTAGCCCAGAGCCCCAGAGATCAGCCCACTAAACCCCCAACAGAAACTATAACCCTAAAACTTTTTCCAGTTCGTTTGAAGAATTCTTGGCTGGATATTTTGAAATATCGATGTCTGTCCGGTTTTTGGACGATTTTGAAAAAGTACATAGATTTTATTTAAAAAAAACTTATAAAAACGAGAATGATAGTATGTATTAAGATTGCACTGTGGCACTGGCAGTGGCAAAAATATTACTCCATTCCTGACTGATTTGTTGTAAAAAATATTTCCTGAATATGCCCCAGGATGCATTTGTCCATCACCCATTGGTCTGTGTCGTAGCCAAGTAAGTCAACTGATTACACAGGCCTGACATTTTTGGAACATATCAGGCAGGTAGATTTTCTGAACTGGTAAAAATTGTACCAGAACATAGTCAAGGTGGACATATTCGCACATGTACACACGCGATAGACATGCTGCTGAGGTTTACAATAGGTTAGATATGTAATATGTTCTACCGCTTGATGATGTATATATACCAGATATTCCTGTTATATTGGAACGCCTTTAATATGATATAGTAATGCCTACAACTTTTATGATATAGTCTTCGATAATTCGAAGATACATGCATGCTCAGATTATATTATGGTCGTGACTACAAAAGTGGGTTAGGGTCTGGGACTGGTGTGTCTACCGGGACAATTTGCACATCCATCCGTATAATATAGCAGCATATCGTGAAATGAGGCTCGTAGGAGAATGATCAAAAAGACGTCCCGATGTCGAATACTGCCGGTGCTTGAATGTTTTTTTAACCGGTGAATTCACTCGTGTTGCACGATCATTATCGTTACTGCTGTCGTTGCTGATGAAAATATAGCTACGTATTAAATTGCAAGTCAGGCATCCACACCAAAACATTTAATATTAAAAAAAACACAATTCACTCGTGTTGCACGATCATTATCTTTACTGCTGTCGTTGCTGATTAAAGTATGCTTGACTGATAATTATTTACTGTTGAATGCGAACGAAGCACGGATTTCCAAAATTATTGGTGCATTTTCATATGAGCTAACTATATATACTAAAAACCTACGACTGCTTGTTTATATATAAGTCACATTTCAAAATGTACAAACACACACACACATATATATATATATATATATATATATATATATATATATATATATATATATATATATATATATATATATATAAATATATATATATATATGTATATATATATATATATATATATATATATATATATGTATATATATATGTGTATATGTATATATATATTACATGTGTATGTATGTTGTATATATATGTTAAACATGTAATATGTATATATATATATATATATATATATATATATATATATATGTATATATATATATATATATATATATATATATATATAACATAATATATATATATTAATACTATGAAGGGATGCACGAATGTTTGTATATCTGAACAGGTTCGAATGTGTATGTATATTATATATATATATATATATGATTGCATAAAACGATTATCATGGGAAGCCATATATGATGTCCGTGCTTATATATATATTATGTATATATATATATATATGTATATTATATATATATATATATATATATATATGTATTATATATATATATATATATATATGTATATATATATATATATAAAATCTTTTTTCAATGGATGATGTATGTTTATTATGTTATATCTTGTGCATGTATGTATATATATATACATATGACATATATATGTGTATGTAATGTAACATAATAATATATAATATATATATATATATATATATATATATGTATGCATTGATATAAAATGTATATACATATGTATATATATATGTATTATTATATATATTATATATATGTATGTAATGTGTGTATATGTATTGTGTTGTATGCATTCATTGTTCATGCATTATCTAGTTACATATATATATACATATATGCATTTGTGTATTGTATGTACACACACACAAAAACATGTATGAACATATATATGCATATATATATGCAATATACATATATATACATATACATGTATGTATATATATACATATATACATATATATATATATATATATATATAATTATCAAATATATATATATATATATATATATATATATATATATATATATATATATATATATATATATATGTATAGGTATGTATATATGTATGTTTATATATATATATATATGTATGTAAGATATTTATTTCGATATTTGTCCCGCACTAGCTTGCTTGAATTGCACTACGGGGTAGTTTTTAGATTTCATCTGGAATCCCTCAAAATGTTGTACGTGTGTATAGACTGCCGTGCTAAGTTGAAAGATTTGATGTTTTGAGTGTGCTAGGATTCTCGTATCGGTCAATTTAATACTACCAATGAAAGTGATATCGTAGTGACTAATACGATCACCCCTATGGCCGCTCCCGTGTGATACATAGCTCACGGATGGAAGTCATAAGGCTGGCCGCAAAGTTTGCATTGCTGGGTTTTCGAGAACCCTACTAACATGCGGTTACGTGAATTTTCTAGTACTGTATGTATGTTTATTTAGTAGTCAATATGTAGTCATTACTCAGTATGTAAATATTCTAATAGTCACTACATACCTAAAAGTACTCATCACTAGTAGTCAGTAGTCACTATAAACAAGTATGTAACTATAGTTATACATCACATAAATAAATACGAATGAATTTAACTAGACTACATACATAGTCAGAACTCAGAACTGAACTCAGAAGCCGGCAGGCATCAATTAAAAATTGCTATGTATGAAATTATTGGTTCATTCGCTACTTGAAGCGGGTACGCGTCGAATCAGGTTCGAATGTAGAAAAGGCGGGATATGTGTATTGAATATTGTATACATAGATACATAATATCATTTATGATTTACAGGCCCTACGGAGTTCGGGCTTCATCATTCATGTTGAAGCCCTGACAGGGGGCGAGGGGGACAACCACAGTGTCCTCCTGCCTACACAAAATATATCAGCACTTCACCACGGCCACACGCGCACATTCCGCACAACGACACGCAAGTCGCAACACACAAAACAACGCACAACACTCTCTCACACACAGCACTCACACAGAACACTTTCACACACAAATGCTCTCACACAAACACACACACTCATACACAACACACACACACTCATCACATCACACACACACTCATCCCATCACACTCACACTCACTCACACACAACGAATACACACAACTCCCGTACACACAACACTTACACACAATCATCAACACACAGGCTTACACATGACTCTCACATACAACATTCACACACATTACTTACTCACAACATTCGCACACAACAATCACACAACACTCACGCACACAATACTCACAGACAAAACTTACTCCCAACATTCACCCACAGCACTCTCACACAACACTTACACACAACACGTATACACAACACTCACACACACGACACTTCACCCCCCACTTGCGCACACAACACACTCACACACAATATTTAGACACGACACTCACACACAACACTCACACACAATATTTACACACAACACTCACACACAACACTCACATAAAATATTTACTCACAGCACTCACACACAACATTCACATACAACACTCACACACAACACTCACACACAACACTCACAGACAATATTTACACACGACACTCATACACAACTCTCACACACAATATTTACATACAACACTCATACGAAAAACACTCACACACAACACTCACACACCACCGCACTTATACACAACATCATACACAAAAAAGCTCACATACAGCACACACACACAACGTGTACACATAACATTCACATACAACACCCACACTCAACACACACACACAACTTTTACACATAACATTCACATTCAACACTCAACACACAATACTTACACACAACACCCACACACAACATTCACGTAGAACACTCACACACAACACTTACACACAACACTCTCACATAACACTCACACACAACATTCACATACAACACTCATATACAATACTTGCACACAACACTCACACTCACATACACTACTCACAAACAACCTTTTACATCATCACTCACACACAACACTCGCCCACAATACTCTCGCACACACAACACTCACACACAATATTTACACACGACATCACGCACACACACACATCACACAAAATATTTTATCACAGCACTCACGCACACAACATTCACATACGACACTCACACACAACACTCACACACAACACTCACACACAACACTCACACACAATATTTACACACGACACTCACACACAACTCTCACACACAATATTTACATACAACACTCATACGAAAAACACTCACACACAACACTCACACACCACACTTATATGCAACACTCACATACACAAAAAAAGCTCGCATACAACACACACACACAACGTGTACACATAACTCATACAACACGCACACAACACTTATACAGAACACTCACACACAACATTCACATACAATACTCACTTACAACACTCACACACAACACTTGAACACAATATTTATACACAAAACACTCACACACAACACACACACACAACTTTCACACATAACATTCACATTCAACAATAACACACAATACTCAGAGACACTCGCAACATTCACACACAACACTTACACACAACACGTACACACAACACTTACACACAACACGTACACACAACACTCACACACAACACGTACACACAACACTCACACACAACACTCGCGCACAACACTCACACACAACACTCACACACAACACTTGCTCACGACATTCACACACAACACTCACACACAACACTCACACACATAACAGCGAGCAGGTGGTACGCCACTTTGTGCAGTCTCACGTCTCCTTGATGGTCAGACCCATGCCAGTGGGGTCGTTACTCCGGTATGTCTGAAAGTACATCCTCCACGGGATGACTTCCATCTGAATGTTTTATTTTAGCCTTAAAGCAGCCTGTGCTGAGTGGAGGTGGTCTCCCATGCCAAGCGCCACATCTTAAACGACACCAATTACATTCTGCAGCTTCAAAGTTTCTCGTTGTCGCGAATGAGCGAAAGCGCGTTCGAAACGTATGGACGAGAACAAGCACGCAAAAGTGGTGGACACGAAGTCTTATATATCGTTTCCAGAATAGTTGACTCTTACGTAATGAAGTCTAATTTACTGTC
>LUCW03000920.1:32500-50433 GCA_001586965.3 Sphaeroforma sirkka | reverse complement strand
GTGCCATGTATACTCTTTTAGTTCAAGACATCAACACAAGAAAACGTTGGGCCAAGTGATCAATCTTTCAATATATTATATATATATATATATATACATATATATATATATATATATTATTACATACATCCATACGTCATTTATCATAGCTATTATTAATCCAACCATCATCTATTGCTGTGTATTTGTAAATCATACATGCATAAACTATCAGTACCACGTGCATCTATTATTATTATATATATTATATTATTGCCATTATTGCCACACACATATTATTATTATTATTGATGCATATTATTATTATTACGTTTATTGATGTTATTATTATTGATGATATTACACATTATTATTATTATTATTATTACGGCCATGCATTATTACGTAGCCAAGTTGCTGGCCATTATTATTATTACGTACGCATATTACGTAAGGAGATACGTGCATGTACATACATATAGCGCCAGAATATTATTGTTATTGAAGAGAGCATATTATTGATACACAAGCTATTGTATACGTGACATATTCATGGGCTGGCTACTACGGTTGGTTAGCTGTATATGCCACGTACGCCGTCATGAAAACATTATTGTATGTGTCAAATCCAGAAATGCTGACATTATTAATAATACATATACATTTAATATTACACATTTATTACATACTGCATGCACAAAAGTAATATACAAAACTATTAAACTACACAAACAAGCCACACATTTGCTATTATTGACATTATTATTGTTTATTGACATGATTACGGGTCTTTTATACATTATTACAGTTTATTATTAGTTACGCCATGTACAAGTATTATTATATATATTACACATTGCTGCATCACATAGCTACACATATTAGCTGTTGGTCACGTGCAAAAAAGTGACAGCAACGATATGGTACATATGTATTGGCTGCTTATTGACATTAATACACATGACACATGCAAGTATTAGCAAGATAATGTTGTTATTAGGCTATTATTATATATTATTGTTGGTTATTGTTATTGGTTACTGGCCATTATTGACATGTTACTGGCCAGCTACATTATTGCCATTAATGCTACCTTCTGCAACATACATACTCCTTATTATTATTACATAATATTGAAACAAGGCAGGTTACTAGCCGTATCATATTACATAATGGTCAAACATAAATCTATTGGCAATGATACATTATACATACACATACATTATTATTACTAACCATATACAACATTATTGTTAATCCGCACATACATGTCCATTATCCATACACACTATAATATTATTTACACATATTATTACATTGTTATTGTATTATTGGTTATTGCTGGCTACATATTGCCACACATGTATTCATTGACATTGCTGTATTACATACATATGTATTGGCTATTATTATTATGCCATACGCATTACATATATACACAGATGTATTACTTATGCATATTATATATTATTACATACATATATGCTGTATACATATATATATGTATTACATATTATAGTTATTACATATTATTGGCTATTATTATTACATTATATTATTACATACGCATGTGCTCCGTATTGCTTATTATTATACGCATATATTTGAAGTTATTGTTACACAAGGTTACATATAGCATGTACATTACACATATATTATTATTACATATACATATTAGCTACATACAGCATACATATTACATACAAACATGATCCAACATCAGATTATCCATAAACAGATATTATTATTATGTTCACATTATTATATCCATACATATACATATATACATGTAATTGATGCACACATACATATACGCTATGAACCCATGTACACACACATGTGCATACCAATAAACAATATTATGACGTACATGCGTGCGTAAGTGCGCCCTCATGATGGCATTATTACATACATTGGTTATCTGAACATTGATACGTTATGGTATTATTATACATACATATTATTGCCACATACATATTATATACATACACAGATTATCCATAAACTGATCCATACAGCAAGCAAGCAAGTTAACATATTACATGCCATGTTCATATTACATCCACATTACATATTATTATTGATATATATTGGCTATTATCACATGTTGCTATTACACACACACATAATTGCATGCAAAACAGAAGATTACATATTGGTAGCATTATACATTGTACCATGACACATTATTATTGGCTGGCTGCATACCGCACACACACACACATGCATTAAAACCCACATTGTATTAGCTGCATGAACCATACATTACACATTATTATTATGCATACATACATGCGGTGCAGCGCATATGATACGACAACATTACGTGATTAACCTGATTATGCATTATTGATATTATTGCAGATACAGCATTACGTACATACTGACATACACATTGACATTATTATTATGCACATATTATTGCATATTGCGTATTACTGGCATTACATGCACGTATTATGAGATAAACGCATTACACATTACTCATACAGATTACAAACACATACGTGCGCTGCCAATATTACATATTACGCCAAACATATTATTATTATTGACATTGATACATTATACACATTATTATTACATATTATTATTATTACATTATTACATTACCGATATGCTCAATATTATTATTATTATTATTACATTATTGCAAACGTTATTACATTATACACCATTATTGCTATTACTACGCACATGCTATATGCAAACACGCGCCATTATTCAAATGGCTATTATTATTATTATTATTTGATTACATATTATTATTACTGGTTACATTATTATGTATTGGTTATTATTATTATTGTCATATATGTAATTATATTGCGAAACATTATTATTATTATTTATTACACATTATTGGCCATTGACATGTTGAGCATACCATTATTATACATTACGCATACATATACAGAACACATTATCATGGCTAACTACATGGCCACAATTATTGAAGATTGTTAACCGTATACAGATTACGAACGTTATCCTCATTGGTTATTATTACATATTGCACATGCATATGGCCATTACATATTACTATTGCATATTATTGATACATACATTACATTATTGTTATTATTACGCAGCACATTATTATGTATTATTACGCACATACATATACATTAGCCATTACATATATTACATTTATTACATTATTGTTATTACACATACATGGCTACATTCGTTACATATCATTAATGGCAATTGTTTTCATTATTATATGACATACACATTATTATTGCCACATTTATTATTATTAATATTGCCACATTACATATTATTACATATTACATACACATACATACGTAAGACATATATTATCATTATTATTATTATTACATTATTACATGTTACATACATTGCAGCATGGCATTTATTATATACATTATTATTATTACACCATTACACATACATATACAATACATACATATTGTTACATATTACACATTATTATTATTATTATTGCATTATGTTATATTGTATTGTTATTATACATACATACACATACATTACATTATTATTGCTTATTGCTGGCCATTATTATTATATGCTGGCATATAATATTATTACATACATATACATTATTATACATATATATTATATGTTACACATACATATACATATTATATACATTATTATATTACAATCGATTTACTGTATGGCCAGCTGTGCTCTTGATAGTGTTGATTAAGTCTGCCATGTGACTGTTGGATTGTGTTTAGCTGTTTAGCACCACTTTCTTTGATATGATTTTCAGGAATCCAAAGACGCGTATATCGAGGAGCCGACTACAGATGTATAGGGTATTTTTCAAGGAATATGCATGTCAGTCACTTGTGTGTACTGTGCGCTCAATAATATATCAGGAAATCAGCAAACCTTTGCTCAAATAGTAACACACAGTGAATGAATTAACAGGTTTGGCTGTTTAAGATGTGAACTGTGGGTTGTGCTGCCATATAGACCATAGACTTTCTAACATGAGTATGTATTCCAAGAGAATTAAAAAATATAAGTCAGACGTGCCGCGAATAGATGGTTGAAATTGATGATATATTGGTATGCTTGGAAGAAGCATTGGTGCCAGGTTCTTATCGCCGTCATCACATTTGGTACAGCACACCACCGGATTGTCGTATAGTATAATAAAACAATTCGTTTTGCACCCAGGCAGTAAACGTAGAATGTCAACGCAAAAAAAGATTGAGTTTTAACGTAAAAAAGATAAATGACTCCCCGAGAATACACCCTGTTGAGATCACGCGGTGGTAATGAAATAGCAAAAACGGTTAAATTTTTTTTAAACGAGAAACGCACTGCAGATTCCGCGAGGAAGCTCTATTTCTAGAGAAAAAAACGCCCCCAAAAAAAGGCATAGACTCCATTTTCCCAACATGAGACGCACTGATATCAGTGATTGAGAGATGCCGTACATCTACTGATAAATCGACGCAATGATATGACTCAAATGTAAATATTAGGGTACATAACTACATACTACATACTACAAACATACCACATAATGAATTTCGAGTCGCCTGCAGTCCTGCACGGTGACTGGACTCTGAAGTCTAAACTCGGAAATCTGAACTTTTGAATCTGGGGGGAGAGACTAGAACAAGTTCCATTTAAGTGTGAACATTACATATAAAATGTATTTTGCTATATATCACCATATTATGAATATTTTAGACGTGGATTTGCTTATTATAGCACAATATAGCGGCATTCCGAAAACTGCTAACTGTCGATAAATAGTCGTGGTTATCATTTTGGATCGCAATTTTTAAGTCTTATACAACGACCTCTAATACACAGCATGGGAATGATTAAGATTGTAAGTATTCTGGTCGAATAGTTGACACGCCCTGCTTGAATGGATCTTCGATACAGTATCAATTGCATAAAGAGATATGTTTTCGATTGAATCCTGGTAAAAGTCCTGATGTCTACGGATTCGTCTCTTCGCCAAACATTCCTAAGTTCTTACACTATAGTATAAAGGCCAAACGTACTTTATACGCAATATATGCGACCCATGCCAATTCAACATAGTGTGTCAAAAATTTGGGGTTGGCGATAAAATAGACGTACACACATCCGAAATCTCACCATAACTGGTTTCAAAGCAGAAAACCCCTGCTCACATGGGGAAGAAAAGGAAAATATACTTCTCGAGTTTCCTTGTGCATTCATCATGACCATGTATCTGCACTACGAAGGCGACCCCAGCCCAAAATCAGTCGCAAATACATACATATATATACCGATATATAAATTTGTATGGTTACGCGCATGTTCAGTGGTATTCATACACCATACAATATTTGCATACGGACACAAGGATACTTAAAAATAGTGTGCGTGGAGACGTGTAAACAATCCCGATTCGGAATGAACGCTGAAAATCAATTTCAAACTATGTGAAAAGGCATGATCAATAAATAAATGGGGAAATAGTTGGCATGCATCCGTAAATTCAGTGCTATGGCTTGGTTTGCTATGGGCTATCTGCCCATCTGACCACGAGGGTGGTTAAGTATACACTGATAAAACGGTGGCCACGTATCGTCTGGTCAAACTGATTGTAAATTTTATCCTTGTAGCTCTTCGCTGGTTTGCAGCTAGCAACTGCGAGATTGCGAAGATGACCCACAGTTATAAATCAACTGGGGAGCCAACGATAGTCTCACTACTGCACTGAGTTCCGCTGTACGGGGAGCGTTTGTGTACATTAATTATTGACTACGTATTCGAATAATAGGGAGTGTGACGGCCTACTGTTTATTCGGATACAGAAATCATCTATGAACACCTTGATTTGATCAGTAAAATGAGAGAAGTAAGCAAGTCTGTTTCGATAAACCAAATTGAATACTTTTACACCCCGACATTGAACAACGCAACGGACTAAGTGATCGAGTACACTGCTCCCGTAAGCATTTCCTTATACTCAAGATGGTCGATATAGAGAGGATTTCATTGACCCTAGCCAGCAAGGGGGTAGTTGATCATACGATGCACTGAGTGGACAAGTTGTATGCCATAGGTTCCGAACTTTCGGAGGGTCGGTAGTTGCGACATCTTAGCTATTTGTGTACAGAAGCAAATCTCTCCTCATGTCTGGTCAGTGCCAAAATACTTGATCACGTGGCGGGTTTACAAGCACGAAACCATCATTCCAAACTTAGTAATTCCGACTCGAATGGTAAATGGAGCTATCAACATTTCAACAGAGTGGGGCAAGATGTGTTGCCTAACATCGGTGACCTAGTTGATCACGCAACAGCTGATGCATTCGCCTCTATTGCTCTCTTCGGCGCTTCCCATTTGTACGGTTGGGTTGACAGCCCTTACGACGCCTACGGTGGCCTGAGATACTCTCTTTCCGGCTACACTGTCAATGGCGTCACTCAGTGTCACGGTGAGTTCGGAGACTGGTTGGGACATCTAGAGGCAACGTGTCCAATCCCATAGCAAATGTGGCGATCGCATTTCCTGCTGGTGTCGGTAGCTAGGAGAAGGCACGATTTATGCGGTCATCAGAGATCTATAGTTAGCCCTAGATAGCGCAATTAGATCGCACTACGTGGCGCAATTAGATCTATAGTTAGTCTTAATAGCGTAATTAGACCTATAGCTATTCTTAATAGCGTAATTAGATCTATAGTAAGCCTTAATAGCCCAATTAGATGTACAGATAGCCTTAATAGCGCAAATAGATCTATAGTTTGATGGACTCGAAATATATGAATACATGTCTGGGAGCATGACTTATTCTCACACCTGACGGAATAGGCAATTGGCCGTACTGCCGGTGCGGTGGATTGAAAAAAATGCAGATCGGCCGGAAAATCAGGATCTGGACTCGAGCAACGCAATTTGTTCCTCAGAACAGGGGGCGACGTATTTCATCGCGTGACAGACTAAATGAACGATGATGCTACCACTGTTGGTGTTCCCGGAGTTCGGGCTGTCTGGGTCCGGTTCGGAGTCGCGTAGATTAAGCAACAGCGCAGCTGTGCAGAAAAGAGGTACATAATTTGAGAATAGCTGCGTATGTACATGTGTTTCATAAATGGCTGTTAAGGGCTGTGGCAATTGAATGTATAAAGAATTGTTGATCATCTCTACCCACACACCTGCTGCGCATACTCCGACCAACATTCCAGCCACAACGAAATGCACCACAATCATCTGCAGCTCAGGTCGCACAGCCGAAGCCATCTGGCGTGTGATAGCGTGTATATGGAGCACTTCTAAGCGCTCTGCGATGAATGTTTGGGTGTGTGTCTCTAGGAGGCGAGCCAATCGGTGCGTAGTAGGCCGCGCCTCTTCGAGAATGGCGGGGCAAAGGTCGCAAATGACACCTGTGTGGGTTGGGTATAGTGCAATTGATGTGTCATCTGCATGCACAAAGGTCTTGATATGATAGAGTACTATTGTTCTTTTCCAAGCTTGCTCAGGCGTATATCTGTCAGAGTGGAATCCTGCTCTACGATTTTGTGTGCGTGTGTGAAATAGGGAAGCCAGTTCGGTACGTGTTGGGTGCACTTGTGCGAGAAAAGCCGGACAAGTGTGTGTAGGAGACTGGGTAGCAGATATATGTTCATGCTCGCACAAGTGGTGGTGTGCACTAGGATTCAATATAAGGTACTGCTCTGCAACCATTATATAGGAGCATTTTTAAGAGGCGAGCTGGTCAGTGTAGACTTGCACTTTTTCGTAATATAATTAACCAAAACCGTAGGAGACATGTATGTATGGTCCAGCACAGTGATGTTCTCGCTTGTGTCTGCTCTGAGCTGTCACGGGACGAGAAGTGTGCGAATACCTGATATAGAAGCCCAGCATCACAGCTATACATACAATGAGAGCTGGCATCTACATTCTTTATATAGGCCAGGATATGGACGATCTTTATAATATTATATACACTATCACTGATAGGAACGACCCATTTGTAGGGTCATTGACTTACCTATCAAAAGGGGCCGTACAATGGGAGTGAATTCCTCCAGATCTATGCCAAGTGACGTCATCAGTTGACCGTCAGGACCATCAACAAACTCTCGCCAGGACGAGGATATGATGTCATCCTGAGAGCATAGAACCAATCAGAATCGAGGAAAGTTCAGAAATGTTCATATGATAGGACCCACTACCAGGCTAGCTATATGAATCAAAATAATTTTAGTTAGGTTGTTCGTTGATTGATCTGCATAACCTATAAAATCATTACCAATGACCAGGTGCATTATTTTAATAGACCCACTAGCTGTTAGATATATGTCTAAGTCCATCTAGCAGCACGGGGAATTCACACTAAACCCAGAGTATATCACATGCAGACACGCATATATATACAAAAAGTAGTAGTTACATACGGATTTATATGCATCTCCAATGACATTAGCTTCAACAAACTACAGATTAAATACAGATACCAATCCATCAAAACCAGGTTTTAGGGTTTAATTGAGTTACTACCCATTGCGCCCACCTACCATTTCCGGGCTCTCCATCAGTTGCCGCGTCTTGTCAGCCAGTTGCAATGACACTGTCATCTGACCCAACCTCTGATGCACATACTCACCCACAGCTGAGGTGTCGAAGAAGGCACCTAAGATGGTCTCCACTACTCGTTGGTGAGACAGATCCATGCTGTGTATATATGCATGTACGGCATGAGTCTTGGGTATTGGAGTGTATACAATATAAGCAGTGTGTGAAGGTGTATGTGTAAGTGGCACCTAGGCCACGCGTACGTGCGTCATAAAGCCTGTGATTATGTGAATATACGAATGATGCCTTAACTATATGCTCGTAAATTTGCTATGTGTTTCTTCAGTAGGTATTCGTAAGAATGGTTTTTGGGTGTTGAATACTATGGGTAAAAAAAAATGTAGATTGAATACAAAAGAAGACAAATTAGATTTAGTTGGGTTATGACAAAGAACACGAGTGTGTCTCATCAGCAGCGATGTTCAAAACCTCAGCTTGTGGACAGAGAGTGAGCATGGGATGGGTATAGGATGGAGCTACACTAGGAGATGTACACGTGTACGTACAACAGAACAAACGTACACACAAACGCTATCTGGGCTTGACGCAAAGAGAATATAGAAAGCCATGCGAACACCTGGTACACGTACACACACAAGAATACGTGAACAAATGTAAACGCGAACTTGCGCACTGGAACCGATAGCACTGGACATGGCGACATAGCGAAAAGGGGTCACTATTCCCATCAAGCGCAGGCAATATAGCATACACAAAGGACATGCGCATCATAGCAATATATATTAAGTACATCCAAATACTTGCACACGCACGAACCTGTGTACAAGAAGGCACGTGTACGTACACCCCCAAGCACACAAAAGCATATGAATACTTGCTGGATCATACCACACTCGTCATAAGGGAAAGGGCGACAAGGGCCATCAAATCCACTACGAGCGAGCGTCCTAACACACGCAGAAGACACAAACACTATATACATACCCACTCGGTTCCACAGCACTGGTCAGAAGAAACAGTGCGAATAGAGCCATCAACCCCATTACGAGCGAGCATCCTCCCACACACAGCAGACACACGCATATTGTGCGTAACGCTTTGGTAGATGTACCTATGGCTAACAGAATGAGACCCCCAAGGGTCATGCCACACGGGACTGCTAAGGCATAGTGGTCTATCCGCCTCTGTATGGATAGAAGTATTGCATTTGAGAATAAACTAGGTTTTTCGTGGAGGACAAACTGTGGCTTAGCGAGGGGAGAAGCGTGAATTGTCTGAGATGTTGCTCTATGAGTGTGTATGCGCAACTCATCCACGTCACACAAAACCGATAAATGAAGTGCAATGGCTTCGAAATCGTACTCCAAACCCCTATGGTCTACCTGGAAATAGACCAAGCTATTTCGAAGACACATCGGATCAATTAAATTATTTGGAAGTAAATTCGACAAATCTAGTCCTTTTTGGCAAGAATAGTGATCTGTTTATGGCTGTATCGGACAAAAATAAAACCCTCGCAGTCAGGATACATAATAATTTAGTCCTAGCGATCTAGCAGTAACTTTGATTACGAAACTGCACGGAATCCGGATTAATTCAAGAGCAATTAAATATGTAAGGCCAAGGTCAGGCGCAACTAAAAAAAAAAGCATGCTCTGCAAAAGATAGACAAAACATAGTGTAAAAGTTGGCTCACATATATATATATATATATATATATATATATATATATATATATATATATATGTGTATATATATATATATATATATATATATATATATATATATATATATATATATATATATATATATATATATATATATATATATATATATATATATATGTATATATATATATATTATTATATATACATACATATATTATTATGTATATGTATATATATATGTATATATATTATATATATATATATATATATATATATGTATATATATATATATATATATATATATATATATATATATATATATATATATATATATATATATATGTATACATATGTATGTATATATGTATGTATGTATGTATGTATGTATGTGTGTATGTATATATATATATATATATGTGTGTGTGTGTGTGTGATACAATATATATATATAGTCTCTGTGTGTGTGTGTGTGTGAAATGTAATCTTATAATTTCAAATAGCAGATACACATGTAGTGTTTGATGTATACTACATCACTCAAAATCTCATATCAAAATTTGTGCTGAATATTAGTCACGACGGTTAATATCGACCCTGCATACCTTCGCCATAGTTCTATCGAAAGCCTCCTGTGCATTCATTGACCTGTACATCTATCAAAAAATCCTGCTTATATACTGGAATCAATGTCGTATACTATCTTCTCGTGCAGAACCGATGCATACAAATAAAGTATTACATGCTAACACGAGTGCGCGTCCTACAAGGATACAAAAGGCGTACTGTATACATAACGACATTCCCTTCCTCCATTTATAAATACAAAATAACAACCTGTCACAAAGGAGGGTAGTGATGTAGATGATAGAGGATAACCCTGTGACCCTGCAAATTGTACGTTTGTGAAGTTTGGACCTAAATTTGATGGGGACCTACTGTTTTTAATCCCATTTATCATTAGAATCATAGTCCCCCTTACCCCAGTCCCGCAGAAGCCCAAAACATATACTGATACGGTGACCGGTTGTCCCCATAAACATTTAAATTGGCGCCTAAAAACTTCAAAAATACAAAAAAAAAATACTGTCCCAATTCCTTTAACTCATGACTGAGTACAATATGGCGGTAATCTGTCGCATCTTCGATCAGCGGTGTGGGGACAGCAGGTGCAGTTACTGCAGTACATAATCATAAATAATGAATATTTAAGATATACGCATTCACGATACAATAGCTCGCATAAAGGGAATGTGCATGTAATTACCTGTAGACTTAGCACCACATAACTGAGTTTAGGCTTACACGCAAGCTCACACGACTCGCTTATAGTAATGACTTTGTTTGGTAGCCGTGTCGTTGCACGTATACGGTCGACCGATTTTGATATGTGTAAAGACTGTAAGAAGTTCTATTGCTAGGAGCAGAGACAGGCTATAGTTTAAAATAAGGTCTGATACACATTGTGAGGTGTAGCTTGGAACAAGAGAGTCATACAAGCGTAGTCTATAAATATTTTTCGTCTTGAAAGATATAAAGAGGCATACAAGTTACATACACGTATGCATGTATGCGTATTGTCTATAGGCACAGATGGTCTCAAGAGTAGTTTCGCTTGCTATATAATCAGTCAGTGTTGCGCTGCTTGTGCAGAAATAGGGCGCAAGTATTGCTACTTGGCTTGCATATATGCATAAGCTCTCTGCAAAAGTGAATACTATTCACTCTGTGTACACATATAAAGCATATTCACGCCGTGTATTTGCAAACTTATACACGTTAGCGTCAGCTCTTGTACACACCTCTCATATACACTTATAGGCAATCAGCAAAGACGTCGTACTCATACTCACGCGCGTAGATTTTATATAAAGGCGAGCGTTTAATTACATACATACACGCATTCATTCTCAGGTACCACCATACGTGCTCGTTCACGTACACATAATCCAAATATACATCGACATCCACGTTGACAAAATGGAGAAGTTCGAGATCACCGACTATGACATCGACAACGAATTCAACACCCAACGCAGGCGTAAACGTCCGCGTAAGGAAGAGCAGATATATGGTATCTGGGCTGAGGAATCGAGATCGGACGACGGTAATGGTCCCGAAAATGAGGCAAACGCACACCCTGGATTGGGGCTGAAAAGGGGTCAAAGTGGTGCGACTGATGTTACGTTTGTGGGGGAAAGTAATGATAAAGCTGGTAAGAAAGTAGTAGAGACTAATACCTTTGGCGACAGGGTGTTGTATGGCGAGGATGAGAGCGGGGATGTGAAGATGGCAAACGTTATTCCGTCAGGTGTGGGAATAGGCTTTGGGGGTGGGAGCGGGAATGCCAGCGGTAGCAACGTGCCCGCACAGTTGCCTTTTAAAGTAACGAGCGATCCATTCCAGACAGATACAAGCAAGAACGTGTTTGGTAAGAAGACACTACGCGCACAACAGGAACGGACACAAGCTGTGGGCAATGGGAGTGAAGGTGGTGGCACTGGCACAGGGGCCTCAGCGCAGAAAGCTGACGCTGGCGCAGGTATGGGCACGGGTGAGGTTGTGTGTGCTGCAGTATGTGGGCATGAACGCTTGGTTTTGTATTGATATGTGCGTGTACGTGATGTGTGTTTGCCAGTAAATACATACACCGGTACGCAGAGATATCCCTGATGTGTTTTCATCTTGTTGAATGTTTATGGAAGCACAAATGGTACCTATAATTTTACGTTTTCAGAAAAGGTTGGGGCATATAGTCTTCAAATACAGCCTAAGGTGAATCTTTATATAAGAATACATGCACTTAGATATGCGCGTATAACAACATACATAGTCAACGACACGGACGTACAAATACTAGGCAAGAGCAACATTATACTTCACATATTCATATGCATAGATTTATCATCACATGCTCTCCGCAATATCAAGCGGTTCGACCGGTATTCTCAGCTAACAAACTAGAAACCTCAGCTCTGCATTACTGGATAAATTGGGGTGCAGTGAACGTATGCACACATACACAACAGAACAAGTACACACTCTTGCACTGATATTTACATACGAACATATAGTTATCAACTTGCTTACATACATATTCTTGCTTACAACCTACAGCGGACATACTCCGCAAGCCCAAGCGCGTTGACCGGGATTTCGGCAACTGGGAGAGGCACACCAAAGGTATCGGAGCCAAACTGCTCGAGAAAATGGGCTGGAGCAAGGGCATGGGTGTAGGTAAAAGTAAGGAAGGAATAGTCAATCCGGTGGAGGCAGCTATCCGTTTGGCTAAGAAAGGCGGTGTGGGATTTGGCGGAGATGAACGTACGAAACAAGCAAGGGAAGAGCGTGAGGAGAGCGATGCGGCGAAGGTATGGTTGGGTTTGGCTCTCTGTATGGTGAGAAGGATATGCCTACGGACATAGTCTTTATATGGTAGGGTTTAGGGTTTTTAGTCAAAATTTACGTATCTTTAATCGCTTGTCCGCTATTGCTAGGGATGTAGTATGGTATGTGCGTACATATGCTATTGTGTACAATCTATACACATGGCTAGGTACGATAGTGTGGGAGTTGTTGGGTTATGAACGTACCATGTAAGCGAGAGTCGAGTGTGAGGGAAGCGATACAGCTGTCTTATTGTGGCGTTTGAGACTGTTTATGCGCGTTTTTGTGGCTTTACATACCTACATACATGTGTATAAGCATGTGCGTGGTTTACATGTACCTTTGCTGTAGAGATTTGTATTTCATTTGAACGATTCTCTGCGAGGTATATACAACATATAGTAAATCTGTCTCTGGAATGTGCAGAGATAAGAGTCCATGAGCTAGAATCATCGGAAATTAATTTTTATTGTGATTTTGGAACTTCTCATTGAGTAGCATACGTTGATCAGAAACTGATACTGAGATCAAACCCCGAATTGCCTTAAATTCACATGGCTTGCGACAGCTCTATATTGAACTACAGGAGTAACAATGGAAATTGTGCTTTCATTTAATTTGCTATTATTAGTAATCCTGGATTTTTTTTATCCGACTGGACAGGGTGTGATAGATGAGGAAGCCGAAATGCGATCACAACTCAGACTGTGGAAGAAAGGTATTGATCCCAAAAGCGTACAGATGCATGAAAGAGAGGCACGGTTGAGAAATAAGAAGCCAAAGGCCCAGTACGCGTTCTCGGGAGTTTCAAGGTGAGGTTTGGGTAGGCTGAAGGTCTCGTGATGAATGCCTAACTTTGTATGTAATCGAATTGTAGGTGTACGTATAGGCTGGTCCGTATCAATCAATTGTGTGACGCACGTGCCACGACACACGGTTGGCATCCCCTAAATTAGAAGTTTTTAAATTGTTGACCAACAGACTGACTGTTTGTAGTATTAGAACGGGACTAACTAAACGATATGTTTGTTGTTTCTAAAAATAGAATTGGACAGAACCAGGCCGCTGCGGCGCGGCCCACGAGCAAAGTGATCGATATGACTGGCAGACAAACCAAAGTACACGCCAACTACCAGGAGGCAATGCTCAGAAGTACCGGAGGTCCCAGGAAACCAGAGGTATGTGGAGTGAATGCACAGGGTTTAATTTGGTTTATGTTGTAATTATATATCAAAAGTACGTCCGTACTGATATTTGTGATTCATTTGTGTATACGTATATCTGGTGCGTATGTATGGTTTGCTCGTATTTGATTATATGTAATTATGAAACAGCTATTTCGATTTTTATGTATGTGTATTCAAGTGTATTGGCAAGTGTATTTGTGTATGTACTTGAATAGGCATACGTATATCTATTCACAATCTATTGGTGACCACATATGTTTGTTCAAAGATATTTCTAGTATCCATCGAGTTTGATTCTGTATGCATATGAATATAGCGCGTCAATTCACAGTAATGAAATGACATCATTCGTATTTAAACGCTCATAGTATGATTTTCGGTTAATCACGGTTAAAGTGACATTTTAGTGGATACATTCCTTATTCTATCCATCTACATATGCATGTACGTAAACATTGTATGTTCTAAGCAAATGATTCTTTTGAGATGTTATGAACATTAAATGCACAATATTTAGCTTATACTTATCGAATCCGCCTATACCGGCTCAATGACGGTTAAAAATTCAAGATCAGTTCCTCGTGCTCGGATTTATATCCAAAACTATCCGAGTTCCCAGACCGCATATGTATGGACATACAAATATTATATATATATATATATATATATATATGTGTGTGTGTGTGTGTGTGTGTGTATGAATGTATGTATTTATGTATGTATGTATGTAGGTAGGTATGTATGTATATATGTATGTATATAAATGTATATATATATAAATGTGTATATATATATATATAGATATTGCTCTCTATTCGTACTTCTGATATAAATTGTGATCTTCTTCTTACACAGCTAAAGGATGGTCAAGAATCCGAAGGGCAGTCTCTGGGAGCCTTCTCCGCCAACTACGGATCGGGGGTGACAGGATTAGATGCAGCACTACCCGAGTTGCAGCACAACGTACAGTTGCTATGTGACTTTGCAGAGGGTGAGGTACAGTCCACCGCACAGGAGATGGAAGGTGTGGAAGACAACAAGATGCTTCTGGCTAACGAGGCGAAGAAGCTAGAGAAGACGGTATGAAGTGTTTATATTCTAGGATACGCTTTTGCATTGTATAGATGTACGAGGGATTGGCGTAACGCGAATTTGCGGGTACGGTCGGTTCGTACTGACATGACGGTATCGCTACGTAACTGTCGCAGAGTAAAGTAACGCGATGTTGTGCACTTTTCTCAATAATGGATTCTTGACTATGTAGAACGAGCGCACTATCGTAATTGCGATTTTTCCTTTCAAGTGCTTATACGAGCGTATGATGTCCCTTTCGTTTTTATAGGTCGCCACGCAGAAAGCACAACTGGAGTCACTTGAATCAATCCTTGCCATCATGCGGGATGTCCAGCGAAGGCAGACCCATGAAAGTGAAGGTATAGATTTATAGCAGGATGTGAAGTGTATCTGTTTGTGTCTATTTGTAGCATTCGGATTGTTTGGTCCATGACTTACATCAAACAAAATGGTTTATAAACGCATTTCACAGCCGTTAAATCTATATCCATATGTATGTGCGCATATGTATTTTCTGATGATCTTCAACTTTTCTCACTGTGATTGCGCAAATCAGTTGTCGGGATTTTCTGGTCTCACCATTGTCGTTTGCATATAGAAGTGCATCTACAGCCCTGTTCATATCCTGTTTTCTGTATTCTCTGGTTTTTTTTTTCAAATTTCACTCGATTTGACCCGAATTCCATATTCTTCACCACAACAGCCCCTCTGGACATTGATGAGGCAAAGGACATGTTCATGCACATCCAGTCACAGCACAACGAAGCATTTGAATTGTACCAACTGGCTTACTTGGCAGTGGGCATTGTGTTCCCACTGGTAGAGGCACACCTAAAGGAATGGGTGCCGCTCCGAACTCCAAGGTATGGCAAATCATCTCATGCAACTTAAGTGGTGCTGATTTCTATACATGTTAAGGTTAAGGCTACTGTGGCGGTGACTATTTGGGGGGGGGGGTTATGTATCTGTCATGTCATCTTACTGATAATT
The DNA here is from genome assembly GCA_001586965.3 of Sphaeroforma sirkka. Classification (NCBI taxonomy): domain Eukaryota; class Ichthyosporea; order Ichthyophonida; genus Sphaeroforma; species Sphaeroforma sirkka. Next base: position 33,620 of record LUCW03000920.1, on the reverse strand, counting down.
ACGTTGCACGATGTAGGTACGGTGTGGATCTGTTCCGCCTGTGGAAAGACGTGCTGACGGATCGCTCAAACGAAAATGACAATTATAAGGTAGCAACTGCGGACAGGTACTTGCTTGCGCGCATCACATGCTTGTGTCATAAATATTCAGTATTTCTGTATTCTGCAATGCTAATACAATGCGTGTGTGGGAGGTGGACGTGTTGGACGTATCAGAATGTGAATGTATACCTGTATCATATACATGATGTGAGCATGTATGTGTTTGTGGGTCCGAACGTGCATATCAAGATGTGTGTACATGTGCATTGTATTCAAATATGTTCATGTAAATGGGATTCTGTGCGGACGTGCATATGTCCGTATCTGTGTGTGTCTATGTCTGTGTTCTGTTTGTCTCTGTGTATCTGTAAATCTGTGCGAGTGTATGAAGTGTGTATGTTCAGAGTTACGTGTTAATGCGTGTGAACAGAAATCGTTCAAGAGTTTAAGGGAAGCATTGATATATGTCCAAGAGTTTAAGTGAATCATTGATGTACGTTCAAGAGTATCAGTTATCTCACGCGTGAATGAGTATTTGTGTGCAGTATCTGCATTCAGTGTTATAAACTGTGCATCTATTCTATTTATCTGTTCCTCGAATTGTTTGCACACACGCACGCCTGTGTATCGGGATTGATCTGTACCTACGTATTGGAGATAGATTGCACTGGGGCTGATGTCCAGCTAGAGTGTTTAAGGGCATTGTCACTTCAAATGTGATAGATATAACATTCCGTAGCTAGGCACTCTTATTATCTTATTTAAGGCATGTACCAAATGTGTCAACATGACTGGTAGACGATTGGTTCATTCTAACGCGTTTATTACCTCAATATACAATACGTGTACATGAACGTATTCAATCTCATCGACAAACTTGAAAATGTGTATAGTATAGTTCGTATATTGTATAGCTTGCAGATATATAACACTCATATTTGTATATAAGCGGGCTTTCGTCCCAGTCGCCGAATCCAATATGTTTCCTACAATAGGTGCTGGCAATTGTCAATTGATATTAATCGAAATTCGGTATTAATTTGTCGTATCACGCTCATATTAAATCTTTCGAAAACCTG
>LUCW03000920.1:25000-27500 GCA_001586965.3 Sphaeroforma sirkka | reverse complement strand
GGTCAGAAACGAATATGTACAATATATTTCTAACGTTGACACTTAGGCGGATATAATATCGGAGGGAAGTAGCTTCAGTGTGTCATAGGGTCTCTGTTTCTAACTCATGTGTAGGTGTAGTCCCCGCTGCATGTTCATGCCCGAGTGACCGGGAATGCGGGCACCTGGGCCACTGGTATGCATACTTTAGGCACGAAGCAAATAAGTGGAGCACAACAAATCTACACAACAAGAATTCACAACAGAACTAGCGTAGTATATTCCGATTCAATTTAGGTTCAGAACATCCTAATTATATACAGCGCATACGACGAATACAAATCTTTGGAGCACTAGTGCTGGAGGCGCAGTTTCTGTACACTGATGGATTGCAGTTGCATTTCAGGAAAAGAAAACACTGCAGTGTCTGAGCGATTTGCACATTTTAATTTTGTCGTCGATATGCCGTAAGCGCATAAATGTGCAATTATCTTGAGTAGGGAGCTGTTTTCGGGCTGGCTGAACGGCCAAAACCACACCAACAATTTTTCTGACAAGTTACATTTTTATAGACGGCGATCAGCTAAACAAAGACTTCGAGTTAAATTATGAACTGAGCCCGTGCAAGCGAAAATCGGGTTATTGCCACCCTTTCGCAACTCGAGAAATGTGCTTGTGGTGGTGGGGGCTCCTGTACCCTACATGTGAAACAGGTATGAAAACGTATACTTATATATAACGGCTAACAATCGGCGTAGATTTGTTTTTAGATCAACTAATGATCATATGTGGAAGTATTCGATACTTAATTTACATATGTATACGAGTTCTCGCCTATATATCTATATATGATGTAGGTTTGTACCCCGTCCCTTCATCCCGTTACTTGATTGACTATCATTTGTTGAGAAGCTCTATAATACCGTTCCTTCATCTTTATATTCGACTGCATTGTTTTATTTCTATCTTACTGCATTATTTGGTTAAGTTTGACTACTATGAGTCCCTCTTTATCCTTTTGGACCTCCTCGTACCATCAGTCGCCTCCTTAGCCTCACTTTTTTCATTGTTCCTTGATTGGCTTTTGGCTGTTGTCCGCTTATCTATGGATTTTTCCTACAGGAGATAACAAAATGGAAAATCAGAAGCTTCGCAACAAGGAACAAGAAACCGCCAAACTCGAATATATTGGATCTTCTGCAATTCAATTAGTCTTTAGCATCGAATGTTGTGCTGCAATTCTGATGCAATTGATAGCCCTATGTCCAATGCGAGCTTCGGCCTTGGAACACAATGTAAAGAGGTATGTCACTTCACATTCCGATTCTCAATCTTCAATATAGAACACGTGCGCAATTAGGAATATGCAAATGGACCAGACCTCGATGACATTCTGTGATTTTGTATAATCCCACCCGCCTCGACATATATTCGGTGTCTCGTATTTAATTATTCCGCACAGATATTTCAATAAGCTCACGAGTACGCCATTATAGTGAATGCCAAACATACACTTGACAAAAAACTATCTCTCAAAGCGACAGCAACAGATTTCAATATCTAGAAGAGTGCATAAACCAGAATATATACATGTATGTGTGTATCGCGTGTAGCACTTCAACCAAAATAACGGATTCGTCAATCAATCGCACCGTATGTCCAGAAACCGTCCTATGTGGTGCTCACATGACAGCCAAATCTCAAATTAGGTACGACATATGCTGGCCCCACGAAGCGATATTCCGCTACCTACCCATGCATCCTCCACACTGTTTACCAATATGACTTATTCTCTCAAGTACACTCGTTTGCCACCGAACGCCCCATATACTGAACCCATACATAAATATTTTGTCTCCTACCTTTGCGTCCGTCCCGCTATATAATCCGTAGAGCTTATTTTCCCGCATGTACTCAGCCACCCTAGGATCTGCCAGTTTTTTAACGCCTTCGTAATCGCCCTTGGCCGCCAGATTTCGTATCTTTGTACTGGAGACATCTGTCAGGTTTGGAATGTCAACCGATGTGGCTGTGCCCACTGGAGGTGGTAAGAGTGTTCCCAGGGCTTCTGCTGGCACCTCGTATCCGATACGGGGAATGTGCACAATTCCTACGGCCGCTCTCAGTTCCTCTGTATTTGTCCATTTACCTGTGTAAATGCGTTGCGATATCCAGTCAGAACTTACATCAAGAATGTAAAGATATGTGCAGCATCATTAAAATAGACAACTTTAATTCAATATGTGAATAGATATTAATACATATAATGATACAAAGGTCTCCCTAATAAACATCTTTAAAATACACAACTTTAACTCTAATTCAATATGTGAATAAATATTACTCTATATAGTGATACAAAGATCTCTCTAACAAACATCGCTGGACCTTTCGCACTCCATACACAGGACATGCACAAATGTTGCAGCCGTGATGCCAGTACAATCCATGTACAATGTTGTGAAATATGTTATGAAACCATCAAACCCCATAGAAGCCGTCCCGACATGCCATCGAGTAG
>LUCW03000920.1:0-10000 GCA_001586965.3 Sphaeroforma sirkka | reverse complement strand
CCCTTGGTGGCGCTACTTATCAATTGTCCAATACTGTCGACTGGTATGGACGTCCCAACGTCCCTTATAATACCGGCATGGAGCTTAAGAGCGCCAGAGGATGTGGTAGCTACCAGGTACGAAGGTGGTTCTGTGATGAAATTTAGCTGAGAATAAGTATGATTTAATCTCATCATTCGCCACAAACATTCTAACAAAAAACAATTGGCATTAACAGGTAAGGAATCTGCTATGGATACAGATGGCAAATTGACGTTCAAAAGTTCGCTTTTGGGTATATATATACAGGTGATACTTGTATATCCATTGTATGTATGCGTACATACGTATGTGGGCTTGTTATATCATTTCAACATAGTGTGATTAGTAGGGATACATTTACTTAGAGATACGGTAAGGCAATCAAAGGACCGAAAGAATCTTGACATTCGCGCCCACCTCGAAGCACCAAATCTGTACACATAGCTCACAAGTACCGTAATTATGAGATACCCTTGATACTTCACACTACACATTTTCAACCATACCACATAATCTATGCATATTATCATTGTACCTTCGATGATGAATGACTATACAACGATATATATATATATATATATATATATATGTTATTATTATGATTTATATTATATATATGTGTGTGTGAGTGTGTGTGCGTGTGTGTATACATACATAAATACATATATACATAAAATACATACATACATAATATATATATAAATATATATATATATGTAGTAGATATATATAAATATATATATATGTATTATATAAATATATATATATAATATATATATATATATATTATATATATACATGATGTGTGCGTGTGTATATGTATATATGTATATATATATATATATATATATATGCGTGCGTGATGATGTGTGTGTGATGTGATGATAATATATATATATATATATATATATATATATATATGTTGCATGTGTGATGATGATGATGATTATGTATATATATATATATATATATATATATATATATATATATATATATATATATATATGTATATATGATATAAATTTATATATATATATATATATATATGTGTGTGTGTGTGTGTGTGTGTGTGATGTGTGTGTGTGTGTGCGTGTGTGTTGTGTGTGTGTGTGTGTGTGTGTGTGTGTGTGTGTGTGTGTGTGTGTGTATGTTTGAATGTATGTATATACATATTTGTATGTATGTGTGTGTGTAACGACTACCTCATATAAACCATGCTAGTGGTTACATACCAGATGTGTTGTCTAATTCCTCTTTCTCGGCCTGGCGCTGCTCACGGCGTTTAACGAATAGCAATGCCAACACCAGCATGCAGCACATACACAATAGCACTGAAGCGACAACTGCGCCGATAATTAAACCTATATTTGATTCATCATCCACCTGAGGTGTAAGGTACAATAAACTCAAGAGTGAATTTTTTATATATCCTGATATTCATTTTGAAATACACACTTCTGAATTGGAACTATGATCTGTGGATGTGCAAAAGAATATCAACTTCTTGTGACGCATAGTTAAGAACAGTGACACTCACCTCAGTCGCCTCAGCAATATCTGTTTCGCCACTGTTTGCATTCGCATCCGCTTCTGTAGCCGTGGCCAGTACCGGTGCTGGTGCTGATGGACTTGCCTACGGACGAGCAGAGAACATAGTAGATTGTAACAATGTTAACGTTCAGTTTCAGAAACTTGTGTGGCATGGACCATGTGTCCATAGCGGTGCATAAATAGAAAGCACCAATAGACACTCGTTCGCATTTATATATGTACAAGCCACTCATCCTGTTTACCGAGGGGCATGGGGTGCCACAGTCTTCGTAGTCCTGGTCCACACCCGTGCAATCCAGTCCTCCGTTCAGAGGTACAGGTGCAGAACAGGTACGCGTGCGCAAACGATCTTGCTTCAGACCATTCGGGAAATGATCACATGTACACTGACCCCAGTCGGACCTGAAATCGGAAAGAATAGACACAAAGTAAATTGAATTATTACATGAATGATAATCTAGTATGTATACTTTGAATGATGAAGTTTGTCTTCGTATTCGTATTACATCATGTACGTATTTGAAAGAGAATAGACATAAACGATGCAGTGTTTTCTGAGATGCACTGGCCCTACTCGTGACCGTCATATAAAAGGTAGATAGCTGCTGAAATAGACATTTATGTAATCAACATAATGTAAACACATACCTTCATGAGCTTTTAGATCATCATTACTTACACAACCACATCTCAAACACTCTCACTCACACACATTTCACAGAGCTATGCTTCAGTACTTATACCATTCCGTCCAGCCACCGTCCTGGAACAACGGGCACGGGCCTTCCACCAGCAAAGGATTGCACGTAGGGTCAAACCTAACCGAGTAGTTCTCCAAGTTATTATCTTGTGGGGGTGTCTGTCTGCGCGCCACAGGTGCCAGCTCATTGTCTACCTTATCTGCATGCATCCCTTTCTTCTGTACTGCATCTCTCCGCTGTTGTATAACACCCACGCCCTTCCCTTGCACACTGTACGCATGCATGTAGCCGTCGTGGACGTGCGTGACGCTGTAGTAGTACGAGTACCCGTACACCTGTGGCTGCGGTTTGGGTGAGACCTTTGCATGGGGGTGACTGTCAGCCAGTGGATTTTTAGAGTACTCCTCGGCTGTACGTCCCTCAGCAATATCTTTCATCCGGATAAAGTCGGTAGATATTAGTTGTGCGCCACTCCTGTAGAGTGTAGTAGATTTGTTTTAATGTCATGGATTCAAACAGGACTTATTTATACGTTTACGCAGAGCAAGGGGTTTGATGACATCGTATCCGGCATGCCACAAATTCAGTTGCAACCGAATGAATTCAAGCATGTCCATTGCCAATGCAGATATATTTATATAGCATAAAATTAAACCAACATCCACCACTTTGCCTCATACAACCGTACTTTCAATCGATATCAAACACACCTCATAGCGGCTTCGGCTCTCTCGAACGCATCGACCGGCACAGGACGAATATCGGATCTAGTACGAACATAGTACCCCTTGAGCACAAAGTCATCGATGTTGGGATCGTATGGGTCATTCATAACCAGAGTGGCCGCCGTCTGCCATCGTGTTGTGGTTATTGGGAGGGTTTGAGTTTGAACTTGAGGTGATACGGCCAGCGGTATAGAATGAACAAATCGAGTAGTTGTGTATACGCTTCACCTCGACAGGTAATTTATAAAAGCAACCTCAAACTAAAATCTAAACCCCTGTGATCACATGGGCTTAGTATCGTATACAAAGCATTGTAAATACACAATGCCACCAATACAGTGTGCATATCTAACGGATAATTATGTAGTATTTGAGTGACAAACCTTGCTTCCAGGATATGTGTTGACAAACATGAGTCGATCCTCAAGATTCTCATTGCCGGTCAGGTATGCTTCAGTCACTGGTGCATCCGAGTCTAACACAAAGAACACTTTGCCCAGACTATCCTCGACTGTAGGCCAACCATTTCCGCTGAGTACAGACTCCTCGAGTGTGGTTTTATTGCCCCTTACTTCGTCAGGTGTAATAATATGCTCCTTGTTGAATACCGACAGCACCTCCTCTTCAATCGATATAAGCAAGGGCTGTGTGGCAGCCGGGACTTTCGTGAATGGCAGCAAATTGATAGAAGCTGATTAGAATATAAGAGCAAATGGATTTAGTACGAACAAGGCGACTCAAGCAGTGACACGTGTTATATTGTGAAATGATACATACGCGACCAAAAAGGTTTGAAAATGGAATGAATAGGATATACAGAACAATTCAGCAAACACCAAATAAATGCTGGCAGCAAATTCAATACACACTCGGCAGACACGTCGAACGCATTTGATTAAAAATCTCACAGACATGATACTATTATGTTTAGGCTAAATATCAAACATACACAGGAAGTCGTACACGGGAGTAGTTAACTTGGCCTCAATACCCTCAGTCAAGTCATTGTTCGCTATATTCAGAAGCAGCGCCATGGGGAGATGTCTTGGGTGTGTGTCGCTCCATTTCTTAAAGATGTTCAGACATCCCACAAGCGTTGTGCAATGGCCTTCGAAGTCGATATCAGGGATGTGCATGACTTTCCATCCAATCGCGTTGTCGCCTGGTGTGGATGTTGTGGTGTCCTCACACTTGTTGAAGGGACATGAGACGTAGTTATCACTGCAAAAAAATCAAAACATACCGAGTCAGGCTACATTCCCTGAATTATATTTGATCTACACTTTCAGACACAAAAACATGAGCATTTGTGTGCATATGTCAGTTATCAGTTCATTTAAGACCATATGGCCCTACTCTCGCCAGATACAATCTTACACTTAATACGTAAAGCGATCCTGTTCTCATTAGACGAAATATGCATAAACTAACTGCAGATTCTAAACAACCATACACTGTCTACACGGACATATAATATACTTACTTCCAGCAGCATGATGACGAGTAGCGTAAAGCACCGCCGTCACAGATTAGGCCATCCTCTGAACTTATGCGCTCGCGTCGGGAAGCACAGCAACTTTCGCCGCTCAGATACGAGTAGGGATGGGTCTCGGGACACGTCTGAATTGGCATAGCGCGCCCGAATAGTCCAGAGAAGAAATCACCCACCTTATTGGCTGGGTAATAGGTAAAATAAGATATTGATCGGCAGTAGTCAGGTGCTTATCTGCATAGAGTGAAAATATCTCATTTGGAGCACAAAATACTTCTAAAAACAAATATAGACCAAAATTCTCATACACTGAGAAGTCAGTGATATAGAACCATGCCACTCAATTATATTTGGTACAGATATAGAGAAATATAGCAAAAATATAGGCTTACTGGCAATCCAGGCACACACCTGCATGCACAATTCCGTCCTTGACCTTCTCCACCACATGTCGACCTGTATGGATGATGTCGGCCAATATACCCAAATCGGGCAACCGCAGACCGCCTGGATCGCTGTACAGACTCCCAGTAGGGTCATCTGTTAATTCACAATAAATATTGAAAAATAGATTGCAAAAGTGAATAACATGAACCAACTATATAGAAAGTATGCTACAACTAATCACGAGTCAGTCGTCGACACTATACGTATAATACCAATATATTGTTTAGCAACAGGCAAAAACACACCCAATAAGGAGGCGTAATTTGCATTTGATCCCTTCAAAGAAAACCGTAATGCAGACACCAATGCGCACACCAGACAAACTCTAGCATCTTCTTCACAAGTCCGATTTGGGCATAGAAGCACACATATGGTGTCACTTATCTGTTTTTAACACTCCTGTAGGACTTACATGCGATGTCCAACTCGAAATGTCGCGCTCCGGCCGACAACTGCTCTTCGATCTTGGATTCGGACGGAATAGATGTGATAAAAAAATGTGTTAATCGTCGAGTGTATTGAGAATATTATAAGCAACCAGGTCTTAAACTATTCGGCAGAAAGCGACTACTATCACAAACCGAATCCTTCGATGACTCGATCGATCGAAATGATTTGTATGTGTTGAGGAAGTCTAGACATGCATATATATCCAAAGCATGATGTGCGAATGCACAGTCATGTCGAAGTGGTCTCTGTTTAGAACATCAACCGTGCGCAATCAAGAAAAAGATGATTAACGATGCCGGAATGACATAATATCAGCGTACACATAGTGCCAAACACAATACAGGGCGTACACTTAATAGTAATATAAAATCAAAATTGAAGGCCGTCCACTGAATTCCCGCAAGGGTTCACAGCGAGATATTCTCCGTTGAGCTCCAATATGACTAGTAAAGCCTGGTCAATGCATCTCACTTGTTAAGTATACAACTTCAACACACTCACCGGTGGCATTCCGTAACTCAACTCGCTGTGATAATCTGTGTTGCTCGTCATCTTATCAATGTCTTGTAGTAGTTCAGCCACGCGCGGAGGAACAGGTAACTTAAATGAGTTGTGTGTGCCCATTGATTGTATTTCATTCATGCGCAGCACACGCCGACTATTATCTATTTGAACCGGCTCATATTGGTTGGAAGATGGTCCAACAGGGGTGCTCGGAACTATACCTTGGCCGTACGTTGCCAGTACTGATACGGCGGTAAAATACAGTAGGCTGTACAGATATTTCATAATAAGTCAAATTACTATGGCGTAGATATGGAGTTCTAGGACAAAAAAGACGATAGACTTGAATCTAGTCTTTGAAACTAAATTTTGAAGGCAAGTGCATTATATATCGAGCTCTGTCGATATCCCAAACATATGGCATAGCTATTTAGCCAGACATGTCAGTGTCGCCCAACATGCCGTACTATGCAAAATCAATGTGTCAGCTTGCGCATTGCTGCCTGTGAGCCTCGGCATAGCGGCATTTTGAAGTTGTTACTAGAACTCGGAAATTCTTGTATAATGATTTAATGAGAGTAGATAATGCGTTTAAACATAAAGTTTTTGATTAGCAGCTATCGATATATGGGAAAGTATTGCCAGTTTTGAAAGTGCGCAGTTCACAATTGGTCTAGGAGAGCTTTCTACACCCAATCACTGCGTTCCACAGATATCCCTTCTCAATTAAAATGATAGCTGATTCGCCTGAATTGGCATCTATTTTGCTTGACATTTTTTTTATTTTTATAGTTCGATCCCGACTCCCGACTCCCGAGACTGTTAATTTTTATTGAAAAAAACTACAAACTACATAGTACGAGTCGCAACTCGCGAGTTGTTAGTCTTCAGTCTTGACCACAATCACTATATCCATATGTCGAATGACTAGGAAGAATAGCTGAATACTAAGTTACTGGCTGAAGTGGTAGCTTGGCTGCGGTTTGCAAATCTGAAAGGCTGTAAGGCTGAAACAAACATCATGTATGTAAATATACTGGTGGTACTGTGTAGTATGCACACATTATGCTATAATTTAATGTGAGCGATCATTGGCTGAGACACATATAATATTTATTTAACGTTATAAATCAGTAATCACAGGAACCATGGTGATATGCAAGCCTCTGCTGGTTAGTGATTAGAGCATAGAGCCCTGCTCCAAGCACGACTCTATGATTAATTTTGTGAGATTTCTTTCACTACCCGAGTACCCGGTGCTATGCAACCTACATACCAAAATAATATTTTCATGAACCAGATTCAGTCTTCGGGAATACTCTCAGTACTTACGAAGTTTCAAAAAATCTGTGCGCGTAGTGCGCATCTTTGATTTAAGGTTAAAACATTCTACAATTTAATTTGACCTTTCCCGTCTGGAGGACTGATCGAGCAGATCTTCAACCCGCATAAATTTGTCTGTATAGTAACTCATCTGTACCCTAGTGAACCTGATACACTTGGAAGTATTTAGAGGCATCTGTACACCTCTACATCACGTCCAACATTCTAACGAGTCACGTACCTAATGGGAAAGATTTTGACATTGCAGAAACTTGTACATTTGCAGTACACAGCACATGTTACATATTGATGCATATACGGAAGAAGAAGAACCCCCCTTTCGTATTATAGGAAAATGTGCCATCAATTTTGTGAGCTATTTACGCTGTCGTCGGCAAAGAGCAGACCTTGGATCAGCTGTCCTATGGCATAATATTAGATATGAAAATAGGAACTGATGGCCTTCCATTCTCCCACTCTGGCAGTATGTGGGTAGCGAGCACCGTGTAAAAAATGTGTTTAGCAGTAGAAAAGGAATCATCTAAAATATTATTAAGCTCGATGTTGTTAGATAAGAGAATATGAACTGATGACCTTCCATTCTCTCACTCGGATAATATGGGTGGCGAGCATCGTATACGAAGTGAAATTTTAACAATAAAATAAGATTCATGTGAACTATTATCAAAACGCAAACATTAAGCACCTTTACTACCTCTTCTACGTGGTTTCTATTATTTAACATCTTCAGTGTCGTTGATTTGACAAATATTGTATGTTTTGCTCTTCTCATTAAATTTGCTGGAAAATAGATATATGTAGCGTACTGGCCTAAGTGTCAAACTTATACAACTTCCTCATCGTCAGCATTTTTGTTTCGAATGTTTCTTCTTTCAACTTTTAAACGATATATATTGCTTATTGTAGCTTTGAACGAATTTTCGACTTTCCAACAATCTGTACTTGCCACTCAACTAAAAATCGTCTCTGTCTGCAAATGTTAAATACACACCTCTTGAACTTTCAAACTGAGTCGAGCATTTTATTTTCTTTGCCTTTTGTCCTTTCGCCAGTTCGGAGACTAGTGACATCGTTTTCGGGTCGGCTAATACGTGAGCAGGGTCAAGTGGATTATAAGTGGAGTTTTGCACACACGAAAAAAACAAGTCTACAACACCTGACTGTTGTGTAGGGAGATATGCGATTGGCGTATCAATGATCAGGTCAGAAAATTGAGTATATTACATATTATTACTTTCACCTAGTGCATTCAATTGCTATATATTGTGTATGTATCATATAAAATTATTAGTAAACAGAAATAGGTAAGATGCATATATAAAAGGTATCTTAAATACAAATATGGTGTGGCTATATAATGGTCCGGCTACGAAACCATTGTGGCGAAACCGGTCGTGCGTTGATAATCGACAAGTCACAGCGAAGAGGAGCCCGGGCACCAATGAAATCTACAGTATTAAAGTATCCAGACACATACTTCTTACAAAGAAATATTGGTGAATAACGGTTTAGCTACATAAATACGGGGTGTCGCCACAGATATACATTGATAAGGCATAAGCTAAAATTGAAAGTTATCCTTACATGTGCATATCAAAACCTTGAAGTTATATTTGGTAATGATCCGAACATAGGTATCAAGTGCTGAAGAATTGATGGTTTTCATATAGACGTTATACCTCCGAAATATCATGTGAAACAGAAAGAAAAAAATATCGCCATATGGCTATAAGTTTATTAATTTTTAAACAAGTTTTCATGCCAGTCTCGATCACTATCAGGGGGCATACACGCTCGGAAATTGCCGGAAAGGTCGTACACTATATCGCACCAGCGATCACTGCGTACAGTTTAGTCCAAATACCACTATTAGCTGTGCAGTTAACTATACTCATACCCGCTTTAATGTTAACAGAAAATACGAGCCGCGATTCAATTGTCAATTCCACGAGTCTATTGCGATTACGTCTAATAGGGTGGAAGACAGCACCACTCATTTCGCTTCTGCCGCTTCAGCAGCGGCCTTTTTCCTGGCCAGCTTCTCTTGGAGTGCTTTTGCGTCACGCTCCTGACGCTGCGCCGGAGTCAGGTTGCCGTTCTGCGAACCACGGTTCAACGCGGTGATTAATGAAACAATGTGAAAAAAGAAACCGGAACATTGAGGGTATAAATCGAGGGTATAAATCCAAAAAACAAATGTGCAATATAAATATATAAATAAATGGAAGAATATATATATATATATATATATATATATATATATATATATGTGTGTGTGTGTGTGTGTGTGTGTGTGTGTGTGTGTGTGTGTGTATATGTATATATATATTTATATTTATATATATATTTTCATATATATATACATATATATATATACATATATACATCTATTTCTATCACCTATGTGAGTATAATATTGTTGTGTGTGTGTGTGTGTGTGTGTGTGTGTGGGTGGGTGTGGGTGTGCAAATATACATATCTATAAATATATATATATATATATATATATATATATATAGATTTGTATGTGTTTATGTATATATATGTAGATATATATATAAATATATACTTATATATAAATATATGTGTGTGCATTTGTGTGTTTGCGTGTTTGCGTGTGTGTGTGTGTGTGTAACTGTGAGTGCGTGCGTGCGTGTTCGTGTGTGTTCATTATTGTGTGTGTGTGTGTGTATGTATGTGTCTGTGTGTGCGAGGCGTGAGTCTTCTTGTGCTTGTTTGTTTATATCGATCTATCTTTACATTTG
>LUCW03000919.1:7500-33406 GCA_001586965.3 Sphaeroforma sirkka | reverse complement strand
ATAAGTCTTTTTTCTTTTTTTTAACTTTTCTTCAGATGGAACTTTATTTATATCAGCTAATGTATTAACGTGACTCAGTCCTGATCATTCTTACACAAGCTACCACTGCTAAATCCTAACTGACTAAATTGTATTTTAGTTTAATATAGTTTGAAACCTAGTAATTTCCATCAAAGTTTACATATACTTTTCAGTTAAATAGTAGTTACAGTAGTGTACTGCTTCTAGACTGTCTGACATCGATTTACTATCCAGCAAATACTATGGCTAAGGGTACTTCTAAAGGCAAGGGAGCCGCTAGCTCTAAGCCTGCTAAGCCTCGCCGAGGTTCCTGAGATCCCTGTGGAAACACCTAGCCTGTCTGGAGCTGAGCCTGCCGAGGATACTGTTGGGGAAGCACAAATTCTGAGGTTGGTACAGAGGATTATTCTGAGGATGACCTGTCGGATCCCTAAAGCCTTGGAAGAAGAGGTATCTACTACTGCGGAAAGGCTCGCCAGCGTCCGTGTATCACCTAGGGAGTGAAGCTCAGGACCCCAGCTTGCCCCCCCCTGACCACGTGCCGTCAAATATTGGGGATAAACGTCGAAAGGCTGGAAAATTCGTGGATACGAATGTCGGGGGGGCATTATAACTCCACATCTAAAGGACACTCCAGCACAAATCCGGCGTGAAAAGGAAGTATTGGACCTGTCCGAAAATTTCGGTTTCGCCATCGATGGAGAAGCCATTCCATTCAGCTCAAATCTTGGGGCCCCGAAGCTGAGGACGCCATAACTCGACAACGAGTGGTTGGATCCTCTCAATCTCGACGCCAAATTGAACTGCACTGAAGCGCTCTTGAAGGAGCTAGCGGCAGCAGCAGTTGTGGACCCCTCTATCGTGTCCCACTTGGCTGATATTCTTCCTATACCGAAGAAGAAGAAAATTCGGGCCGGGTTTCGAACCCGAGACCTACTGGTTTACTACAGCCAGTAAATTTACCACTAAGTCAGTTACTACTGGCGAGAGAGATAATATTTCAAAAATTTTAATCTCTATAGCTCTGATGCTACCATCGACCATCCTCTGACAAACCTAACCCCTGTCAGAGGATATGATCGTATGGAACTCGATGAGGCTTACCATCCTCGTAATATCGACCCTCATTTGCCAACTAAACCCTGGTAATCACGATTTTGGCAATCGCTACACCAGTACCTCGTTAGAGAGTTCCCGCTCTAACTGAGGATGAGGAAGTGAGAAATCAGACATACTCGTCTCAGGCTATTACGCTCTGGTATGCAAGTCCTTGAGGACCGTCTATTGAATGACTCTGACCTTGACGATAGGAAAGCGGATAACATTCATCTGCTATCTAATCGATAACAAGAGAAAGGAAATAGACACCATCTTGGCACTAGCAGCCCGTAGCACTGAACATGAGCCTCGTAAACACTTAGAACCAAGCTTTATAAAGCAGCTAGGTAACGCGCAGGCTGAGGTCGATTTCTCTACTAATGAGAGTACAGTGGAGACACTGAAGGCCTTCGACCAACTTAAGGAGTCTGCCAGCCTTAGGGATAAGCAGATGATGAATGCCTTTATTCATTTCTGTGAGCCAGGTGAATGGCGAACTATCTTGAAGGTTCCATGAGCCCAACTGGAAAGCCCTACCCTGGCACCAGTTGCGTGATAATATACTTAACACCTTTTTGAAGATGCACGTGACCGTGAACTTCTAGAGTCTCGCAAGTTCTTTGCGAACGATACCACTATTCGAGGTGCTCTAGCTCATATGACAAGGTATGAATACTGGATGGGTGGTCGTACCTATACTGGCGAATATTTATTAATTTGTCAGATGATGGAGACTCTGGGAGCTAACCTCTTTTAAGAAAGTCAATGATGACATCATCGCCTATGGTGATTTGCGATCTATGCCTTGGTCTGTCTTTGAGAAGATAGTACACAAGCATACCAATTCCTCTACTAGAGTACTTAGTACCACGAGCTACACCCAGCCCACTAAGCGAAACGCAGTAGAGACTAATACTGCGCGTAGTACTAAGAAACCTCGCACTACTACTGGAGGGGGGTACTGGCTCTACTTCTACCGAACCGAAAGGTGATAAGAAGGTGAGAGCGCCTTTGCAAGAAGTGTGGTTACAACCTCACAAAACGTAATGGCAAGTGGAATGGTAGACACGACCCTGTTAAGTGTGCACCAGGCAAGCCAGATTTTGGACACTATATGAAAGAGTGTGCTACTTTGCAAGGGTACTAACGGTTGGCACAAAGAGGATTGCAAGGACTTACCAGACGTCCAGTTAAGCACTGACAGTACCATATGTGCGCACTAGAGCAAGATTATGAGAAAATGTTCAATAAAATCTATACCAAAGGAGATGAACGTATCTTTCAAACAGTTTTCGTAAATGGAGAAAAAGTTATGGCACTATTTGATCCAGGGGCTGAAGTCTCTGCTATCTCATGCCGAGTAGCCTACGCTACAGATATATGGCTGTCCATAACGAAACAACTGATTTAATCTTGGGAAATGGCAAAGTTACTACTTGCGAACAAGCCATTGACTATGCACACATAATGCTGTCAGATAGAAGAGAAGTGAAGACTCACCTAATCGTTACTGACATGTCTCAGAAATACGATTTAATTATAGGTATGACTGATCTTCTCAGTTTAGGTATAACACTCACTGGTCTGCCTAAATGGGCTAGACCCGAATAAAGATCAGTCAGATGATAATATGTTAAAGATACCTAAACCTCCGGAAGGTGAAGCAAAGGATATGATTCCGCACTTCACCGATATAATTATGGACTTAATTATACAAAACAGGAAGATTGCAATAACTGACTGGTGTATGTTTAAGTTCTCTAATGGGTATGTTAGACTTGACTTAACAAACGTCGACTTCTCTAAGTTAAAGTGTCCTTCACATAACTACGTGAGTTGGAGACACAAAGACGTTGTCAAAACCCAAATCGAAGATTGGTTAAAACAGGGTCTAATTGAAATCAATTATGATGCAACCCCAGTTAACTTAGCTCTCTTAGCGGTCGATCAATATAAATCTGATGGAACGTTTAGTAAAAACAAGAGTAGTACTAGACCTGTCGCCAATCAACAAACTAATTCCGCAAACATAGTTTTCCCTTACCTAAGATAAGCGAGATACTACGCAAAATGGAGGGTGCGACTATCTTTCCAAGATAGACTTAAAAGCTGCATTCCATCAACTACAAATATATCAGCCTCATAGGAAATACTTTTCCTTTTACTTGGCAAGGTAAGAAGTACCAGTTTAAAGGTGCACCTGAAGGCTTACACATGTTACCTTCTTTCTTCCAACAAGTTATGATGGAACTATTTGCGGACCTGTCGTATAACGTATCAGTCTATTTAGATGATATAGTTATCTTTACAAAGACAGCACATGAACATGCTAAACTCGTTAAAGAAGTCTTAAAGCTGACTTAATCATGCTAAACTTAAGATTAACGAAGACAAGTGTTCTTTTGCTAAAGATACTATACACTTACTTGGCTACAAAAGTATCTGCAGCAGGGGTAGAAATTGATCCTGGCAAGAAACAGTTTCTCTGTTGGATTTATCAACACCAATTACTGGAAGAGATGTGAACTCTGTGTGTGGGTTTGTTAACTTCTTCTCGGATTCGGTACCGCATCTTTCTCATTACTTAAAGCCTTTCAGTCACCTACGGCTGCACAAAGGACCTTTGGGAAAGCTTTGGACTAAAGAATGTGATGATGCATTTAAACTAGTCAAAAGTAAAGTAATGGACGCACCCATCATGCAGTACCCTGTGGATGGTGTCCCATTCCAAGTAGCAACCGACGCTTCAGATCGAGCGGTAGGTGGAGTGCTTTACCAAAACGATAAATGGTAAACCGCGCTACATACAATTCTTTAGCAAGAGTTATAATAAGAGTCAACGGAATTACCCTACCGTTAAACAAGAGCTCCTTGCTATAGTTACTGCGCTAAGACAGTTTAAAGACTACCTTTATGGAAGTTACTTTACTGTCGCCTGTGATCAAAAGTCTTTAACATACTTAAAAGATATGAACCCTGATTCACAGTTGGTGAGCCGCTGGCATGACATTATTGCCAAGTTCGCTTTTAATATAACACACATTCCAGGAATACATAACCATCTTCCTGACATGCTCTCTCGACTTGTGCCCGACTACCAGAAAACAGTCAAAGAGTTATTAGCAACCGATTGGATGCTAAATAAGAAATGGTTTAACCTCGCTCAATCACGATGGGGTCCATTTACTGTTGATATGTTCGCCGCAGAACATAACAAACAGGTTTCTGAATATAGGTCGTTGACTCATCCTAAAGGTGATGCATTTCAGCTTGACTTATCAAAGCATAATGCGTGGGCTAACCCACCTTGTCAACTTATCGCACAGTTGTTAAATTATGTTAATATTACTAAATCTACCATTACGCTGTGTTGTCCTTACGTAACCCCGACCCATGGATACGTGATTTAATTAATATGATTCAAGACGAACCTATTTATGTCGACCGTGAAACCGACACGTTCTTGTATCAGGGATCCTATTCTATTAAGAAGACGCCTTGGAAACACACCATTGTTTGTCGCATCGGTCCTGCAGGTACCACTAAGTGGAAACCCTCAACCGAATTCTTAGCTAAACTAGAGGAGTCTAAAGAGTTTGAACAAAAGCTCAAGACTCGTACAACACATGCACCCAACAAGATTGTAGTCGAGGTAATGCCGATTGAAACGGCATTAGATCGTAAAAAACATGGAACTAGCTAAGGCCATGGATCAAAGACTCAAAACTCTAAGAGAACCTGAAGCTCGCACTCAACTACTTAAAGCGCTGCTTAAAGAACAGCCAGGAGTTGCGAAACAACTGAAGAAGATACTTCAACAATCCAATGTTGTCAATTATGTATCTCAGGACTCTACCCCTCCTGATACTGAGGTTGCCCTTTCCAACAGGACTATGGTTCATCCAGCCAGCGTTACGCAGAATCTGACTGACTTAGAGGAGCTCGAAAGTAGAGTTAAAATTATACATAATTTAACGCATCGAGCATATGAGCATACTTATAAAATGGCTATTCGTGCAGGGCTTGATCACCCGGCGCTGAAAGAAACCATACGTGAAGTATACCGACGCTGTACTGATTGTGAAAAGAACCAGATCAAGCGATACGGTTGGGCACCCCTAAAAGTGTGACAGAAGACCAACCGATGCGCCGAGTCATAGTCGATTTGGTTAAACTCCCGCGATCCAAGCATACTGGCGATGTATATATCTGTCATTTCTTATGTGTGGCTTCGGGCTATAACTTGCTTTTATGCAATACCGAACAAACGTCCACAAACAGTGGCAGAATTATGCTATCACGTCTTTAATGACTTCGGTTTCCCCGAGTACTATGTTCTGATAACGGTAGTGAGTTTTGTACCGACGTAATGGAGGCACTTATACTCGTATCAGGCATGACCCATAGGCGTGGTGTTCCTTACAAACCTCAAACGCAGGGTGCAAATGAGACACGTCATAGAGAACTTAAGAAACTCTTGCGTACCGCACTAGACGACGTTGAGGATATGTGGCCTTTATCATTTGAAATGGGTTCAGACTCAAATGAATAACTGCATGAATCCTCAAACTGGAACACTCCTGTTTCACTATTTCTTTGGCCGCTATAGTGAATTACAAGCAACGTTTGATAAAACTGCGCCTGAGAAACACGCTACCCCGTGGCTACAAAAAAGATCGAGCATATGCAGAACGTTGTTTACCCCCTGTTTACTGAGCACAAGAATCGCGTCCTACTTAAAGCGTATGACCGATGGAATAACACTAAGAACATTGTTCAGTTCAAAGTCGGCGATTACGTTAACATTATAAATCGAAACGCCAACGTTACCGAACTCTCTTCTAAGACGATAGGACCTTTTGTTATTTCCTACCATGATGAGAAGAGTGATACTTACGAAGTGAATAACATTGATGGTACTAGCGCAACCAATCTAGGCACTCACCGTATCCCTACCTCCGAACTCTCATTCTGCTCGCTCATTTGATTCTGATATACCAGTTATGGAGTCACAAGTCAAAGATATAATTGATAAAACATCCGAAGACGGTTACACTTACTACAAGACCCGTTTCATGGATGGGACAGTAGCTTGGCTAACCTCCGATGCATTTCGTGAATCTCGCGACTTTCTTCGTATCTTTAATAGGAAATGGAACAAGCGTTTACATAAGAACACACGAGATAAACGAAAAGGGTTTCCTCAGGTGACTACAAACCCTGACGGATCTGAAATTCCCTATTTGCCACCTACTTCCTACGTGACTAAACTTTCTGATCTGCTTACCAACAGTGCAGAAAAATTGTTCAAACTTACTTACTAATGAAGAACAGCCTTTGGCTATTACCTTACCAAATAATAAACGTAAGGCGCCTACATCGGAAATGGTTACTGGACCAAATACTAAACGACATAGAGTACAACATGAGTCTTGAACTCGTACATATAGGCACATACTTACTCGATAAGTCATGACCGAAACCGTTTTTACTTTGGTTTTCGCTTTACCAACTAGATCGTATCTTAACGTACGTTCGTAGTTCTAAAAGCTACTGGGGGGGGCTATGTAGAAATACGGCCTCCGGTCAGTCTAAAATATCAAGATCAATTGAGATACTACATTGGTTTTATTTGTATTTTAAATAATTTAGTACAAGCTCTTTTTCCAATATTTCCAAAGTGTTCTAAATTCACTTTGATGGCTCCAATAGCCTGAGTATTTGGTATGACTCATCTACTTGGACCTATTTGAGACATTAGTAGATGTAGGATATTATAAACTAAATTTTATAATCTCCGAACTACTACTTATAGATTTTGGTCCTCCCGCCAATCTCCAAAATCCAATAAGTCTTTTTTTTTTTTTTTAACTTTTCTTCAGATGGAACTTTATTTATATCAGCTAATGTATTAACGTGACTTACGTTATTATGTCTATTTACAAATTAGGCAAGTGGTCATGAACACTTAGTACTTCTAGTGAAAATTATTCAATAAAGAACAGCTAGAGGTACGCCCTGTGTGATCGAGGATATTTAGGCTCTTAACAAGAGGCAGTCCCGATCATTCTTACACAAACTACCACTGCTAAATCCTAACTGACTAAATTGTATTTTAGTTTAATATAGTTTGAAACCTAGTAATTTCCATCAAAGTTTACAGTACTCTAGTAGAGGAATTGGTATGCTTGTGTACTATCTTCTCAAAGACAGACCAAGGCATAGATCGCAAATCACCATAGGCGATGATGTCATCATTGACTTTCTTAAAGAGGTTAGCTCCCAGAGTCTCCATCATCTGACAAATTAATAAATATTTGCCAGTATAGGTACGACCACCCATCCGAGTATTCATATGTGTCATATGAGCTAGAGCACCTCGAATAGTGGTATCGTTCGCAAAGAACTTGCGAGACTCTAGAAGTTCACGGTCACGTGCATCTTCAAAAAAAGGTGTTAAGTATATTATCACGCAACTGGTGCCAGGGTAGGGCTTTCCAGTTGGGCTCATGAGCCTTCAAGATAGTTCGCCATTCACCTGGCTCACAGAAATGAATAAAGGCATTCATCATCTGCTTATCCCTAAGGCTGGCAGACTCCTTAAGTTGGTCGAAGGCCTTCAGTGTCTCCACTGTACTCTCATTAGTAGAGAAATCGACCTCAGCCTGCGCGTTACCTAGCTGCTTTATAAAGCTTGGTTCTAAGTGTTCACGAGGCTCATGCTCAGTGCTACGGGCTGCTAGTGCCAAGATGGTGTCTATTTCCTTTCTCTTGTTATCGATTAGATAGCGAATGTTATCCGCTTTCCTATCGTCAAGGTCAGAGTCATTCAATAGACGGTCCTCAAGGACTTGCATACCAGAGCGTAATAGCCTGAGACGAGTATGTCTGGTTCTCACTTCCTCATCCTCAGGATTAGAGCGGGAACTCTCTAACGAGGTACTGGTGTAGCGATTGCCAAAATCGTGATTACCAGGGTTAGTTGGCAAATGAGGGTCGATATTACGAGGATGGTAAGCCTCATCGAGTTCCATACGATCATATCCTCTGACAGGGTTAGGTTTGTCAAGAGGATGGTCGATGGTAGCATCAGAGCTATAGAGATTAAATTTTGAAATATTATCTCTCTCGCCAGTGGTAACTGACTTAGTGGTAAACATACTGGCTGGTAAACCAGTAGGTCTCGGGTTCGAAACCCGGCCCGAATTTTCTTCTTCTTCGGTATAGGAAGAATATCAGCCAAGTGGGATACGATAGAGGGTCCACAAATGCTGCTGCCGCTAGCTCCTTCAAGAGCGCTTCTATGCGGTTCAATTGGCGTCGAGATTGAGAGGATCCAACCACTCGTTGTCGAGTTATGGCGTCCTCAGCTTCGGCCCCAAGATTTGAGCTGAATGGAATGGCTTCTCCATCGATGGCGAAACCGAAATTTTCGGACAGGTCCAATACTTCCTTTTCACTCCGGATTTGTGCTGGAGTGTCCTTTAGATGTGGAGTTATAATGCCCCCCGACATTCGTATCCACGAATTTTCCAGCCTTTCGACGTTTATCCCCAATATTTGACGGCACGTGGTCAGGGGGGCAAGCTGGGGTCCTGAGCTTCACTCCTAGGTGATACACGGACGCTGGCGAGCCTTTCCGCGGTAGTAGATACCTCTTCTTCCAAGGCTTTAGGATCCGACGAGTCATCCTCAGAATAATCCTTTGTACCAACCTCAGAATTTGCTTCCCCAACAGTATCCTCGGCAGGCTCAACTCCAGACAGGCTAGGTGTTTCCACAGGGATCTCAGGATCCTCGGCAGGCTTAGCAGGCTTAGAGCTAGCGGCTCCCTTGCGTTTAGAAGTACCCTTAGCCATAGTATTTGCTGGATAGTAAATCGATGTCAGACAGTCTAGAAGCAGTACACTACTGTAACTACTATTTAACTGAAAAAATGTAAACTTCGATGGAAATTACTAGGTTTCAAACTATATTAAACTAAAATACAATTTAGTCAGTTAGGATTTAGCAGTGGTAGCTTGTGTAAGAATGATCGGGACTGCCTCTTGTTAAGAGCCTAAATATCCTCGATCACACAGGGCGTACCTCTAGCTGTTCTTTATTGAATAATTTTCACTAGAAGTACTAAGTGTTCATGACCACTTGCCTAATTTGTAAATAGACATAATAACGTAAGTCACGTTACTACATTAGCTGATATAAATAAAGTTCCATCTGAAGAAAAGTTAAAAAAAAAAAAAAGACTTATTGGATTTTGGAGATTGGCGGGAGGACCAAAATCTATAAGTAGTAGTTCGGAGATTATAAAATTTAGTTTATAATATCCTACATCTACTAATGTCTCAAATAGGTCCAAGTAGATGAGTCATACCAAATACTCAGGCTATTGGAGCCATCAAAGTGAATTTAGAACACTTTGGAAATATTGGAAAAAAAAGAGCTTGTACTAAATTATTTAAAATACAAATAAAACCAATGTATTATCTCAATTGATCTTGATATTTTAGACTGACCGGAGGCCGTATTTCTACACAGTTAGGATTTAGCAGTGGTAGCTTGTGTAAGAATGATCGGGACTGCCTCTTGTTAAGAGCCTAAATATCCTCGATCACACAGGGCGTACTTCTAGCTGTTCTTTATTGAATAATTTTCACTAGAAGTACTAAGTGTTCATGACCACTTGCCTAATTTGTAAATAGACATAATAACGTAAGTCACGTTAATACATTAGCTGATATAAATAAAGTTCCATCTGAAGAAAAGTTAAAAAAAAGAAAAAGACTTATTGGATTTTGGAGATTGGCGGGAGGACCAAAATCTATAAGTAGTAGTTCGGAGATTATAAAATTTAGTTTATAATATCCTACATCTACTAATGTCTCAAATAGGTCCAAGTAGATGAGTCATACCAAATACTCAGCCTATTGGAGCCATCAAAGTGAATTTAGAACACTTTGGAAATATTGGAAAAAGAGCTTGTACTAAATTATTTAAAAATACAAATAAAAAACCAATGTATTATCTCAATTGATCTTGATATTTTAGACTGACCGGAGGCCGTATTTCTACATTAGGGGGGGACAGAGCATTCGAGAGGAGCAGCGTTCGCCGAACATTTCCGCAAGGCATGTAATTATATAAGTTGTTATTGAATTAATAAGAGTTCATTTGTACTGCACACCTCTCTCGCACATCTCTGTTGAACACCTTTATAGTACACTTCTAAAAATACATTTTATGAACAACATAGCTACTTACCTCGCTTTCAAAGTTGTTCCATTTGAACAGTTTCCCATTGGCTACAAATAATACAGTTGCTTGCTCATCACTTTAATTGCATTCACCAGTGTGCATTAAATGATAGGCCCTTGGCGCGACCCAACCATCAAATTTATAACCAACCTTAAATGGAGTTTTCTCAAAACCTGTCGGTGCGTCCGTGTGCACAAAGTTAAGCTGAATATATTAAAGTATATTAAGTTAGTCATAGCAGTCGTGCGCGATAATACTAAGCATAGCAGAGGTGCGCGATATTGCTATTCTTAACAGTGGTGCGCGCGATAATACTACGCATAACAGAGGTGCACGATATTGCTATTCATAACAGTGGTGCGCGCTAAAGCTTTCATAACAGTGGTGCGCGATAATACTATTCATAACAGAGGTGCGCGATAATATTATTCATAGCAGTGATGTGCGTTAATTCTAGGATTAACAGTGGTGCGCGATGATACTAAACAAAAAAGCGATGCACGATAATGCTAGGCATAACAACGGTGCGGGATAATGCTAGGCATGACTAGCCTACCTTGAATTTGAACATTTTATGAAGTGCCTAGTGCGGTGAACTGGAACTTGGTTAGTTTCGTGCTCTACTTTTCTTCTTCTCACCTCTTTGGCGCCCCGCTAATTTTGAGGTAGTACCGCTTTTTCATTGCAATTCAATACCCCTTTCCCTCACTTCAAGTCTGCGCCGCTAAAAGTACAGTAGACGGAGATGTAGGACCTGACCAGTGGACCAGACCGACAAGAGGAATTTAGGACCAGTCTAGAGGACCGGACCTAAGAGAAGTTCTTTAGGAGCGAACCAGAGGATCGAACCTAAGAAGATTTAATTGAGGACCGGACCCGAGGACCGGACGGATAGTGGAATATATAATTTAGTGGAAGAGAATGATGACTCATCGGAGGTCATCACTATCATTAGTAACTAGGAGACCACAATCTCAGATACGAAGACTTCCACAATCTGCTTTGTTAGAGAAAATCTCGTCCCACATAGGAACGTGATTAATAAATACAGCAGATGCGCCGTTCTTATTTCAGACTAAACACTTTTGACTAAGCGCAACTCGGTTTTGACTATATACATATAGCACCACACCCATTTGTGCAGCAAGATAACCGCAAAATAACTACTTGGAAAGTTTCTATTCGGATGCAGTTCTTCCTCCCAGATATATTCTTTAAAATATTCTCAGGTGTATGATCGTACTCATGTTTGCGATCTATTGAACGGTCCCAAAATACTGTACCTTATTGGGCACTAATTTTGGCAGATCACGTTCGTCAGATATATTGTCTCTAGCCTTATCACTGTCACCGCCATCACCGCCATCGCTACTGCTATTACCCTCGATGTTTGTGTTGTGTTCGCAGTTGAAGCTAAGATCCCAGTCGATATTGTTCTCACTATCTGTGTCCGCTATTTTGATAACAAAATCTGTCATATCGTTGCCATCAGCATTCTCATCCTGCTCTTTCTCAGAGGATTATGTGGCCTTCATCGTCTGTCTACTGCTTTCACGCTTCACTAGAATATCATCTTGAGCCTTTTGGGTTACGTCAGCGAAGTCTCTAAAGGGTAAGCTCTCCGGAGTTGATCCCAACTTCTCTCGAATAGGTAATCGATTGGTGAAGGACTTTTCGAGCTTGTTTTCTTGCTGTCCTTTGACAAAGTTTCCTCTACTGTTGTTTTTCGGCATTCTGCTGCATTCGGTCCTGCAACATCTACAATAGTACCCATACTCACGGTTGATCCCATAGGGTCATGCGCATTTCCCGATCTATGACTACAGATTACCAGACAAGGTATATATATATATACAAATAGATCAAGATGTGATGTGCGATAATGGTACGTGATAGTGGCGTGGTGCTCGTTAGAGGTGTGCGATAGAGGTTCTCAATACAGGTGGGCGAGAGAGACAGGCGAGAAAGGTAGACGATAGAGGTATGATATAAATGAAATAGAGGGGTATGTATATATGTACCTATATATATATATATATATATATATATATATATATATATATATATATATATATATATATATATATATATATATATATATATATATGAGGTACCCCACTAATCACTACCCCTGCGGGATAGTTAATAGTATTATACGTTTACTGGGGTCCGACGGTACGTTTTCTGATAACTCTCGGAAAGTCCTGAAATGTTAATAACCTACCAGGAGAACGCTCTCGAGGAGATATGGATTTGACCTCGAAAGGACTAGAGGTATACTCAGATCCAAAAGGATGGTATTGATATTATTCAAACAACGAACCGGTAGATGCGTTTGTTAGTACGAGTGCAATATGTGTTGCAAAATGAATATCTGCCAAGTGACCTCGTTGCGTATTTACATCAGCAAGGTGTTGTGTGGTCGGGCTCATGCGTCCTTGGAGTGAATATTCGATCAATGTTCGAAGAACATGAGATAGGTATGACGGGTGAAGTAGATCTGGCTCCGTATCTTAAAGCAAGAGGGTCATTGAAAGTGGAGTCTGTATTTTGCACATGTTAGCGGTATGTATGTACGTATGTATGTGCATATATATATATATATATATATATATATATATATGTCTATATATGTATATATATATATATTTATGTAAGTATTTATGATTTTATGTATATATGTATGTATGCATGCATGTATGCATGAATGTATGTGTGTATTTGAAGTTGCAATTGTATATTTTCAATATAGTATCATATCTTTAACTTATCTCTAAGATGTGGGTTCTCCTCTACATCGCTTCTGATTTGAATATGGACCTCCGCACTTCTCATCTTTACAACTACATATCGTTCTCGACCTCTTAGGGGGTAAGACAATTATATTTGTTTGTGGAATCGGCCGAGTGTCTTGCGCTGGTATCATAAATATGAGCGATTGCTGTGGCGCACGCCACTATGGCTGCATTGGAAATTGTTGCAAGGCGCGATGTTACTGGACTAACTGATAATTTCGTGTGTGGCTACAATAGGCCCATGAACTGATAAACCATATAAACTACTGATAAGAGTAACTGTATTTGTTTCTAACGTGTACATACTATACCCCGTACCATATGTGTCATATTTGAATACTATTCTACGGCGGTTGGTGTCATTCCATGACACCTATTTGACACATATATTTCTTGTGTATTTTTGGAGTATTCATCAGTACTACAGTTGCCTTAACACGGCTGTGTTTACGAAAGTTAGTTGTATCGAATATGCTATAGCTCCTGGTGTAGGCATATATCGTGGTTGTGATACAGTGTTCATTTGCACAGTTCGATATACTGAGCCTGCCGGTGTGTGTGAGGCGACGAGTCTGCTGTGATGCGTTCGAGGAATTCAGCACTACCGGTTGCCTTAGATAATCCGTATTTGCTTGAGGTAGTGTAAAAAACGGAATTTGTTTGAGTAAAAGTCGGCCTTGAATCAACATGATTTGCAGTTTTGAGACGCAAGCGCCGCACCCCGAGCCTTATATGACGAATTGAATTCCTTTGTTTCTTCGACGGAGCCATTGATATTTACAAGATCTTGTCTTCATCTCTTAACATACTCTCTGGCTTCTGCCATAATTTTGAATTCGTTGATGTTCGCTTTAAGCTTCTCAGCTGCACTTTCAAAGTGGCAATGTGGCTACAATATTATGTTTTACCGTCAACATATTTATTCCAAGCCGACAGCATTTGCTCAGTCTGTTTCTTCGACAATTGTTTCCCCAGTAACTCCCGTTCACCATCGGTTACGATGTTTTGGTACAACTTCCACTCTTTACACCGTGTGAAATCCCTGCACAACGCTGGGAGAGATTGCCTGTCAGCTAAGTATATATGTACTTATATACATGTATATATATATATATATATATATATATATATATATATATATATATATATATATATATATATATATATATATATATATATATATATATATACATATATATATATATATATTTATATATATATATATACATATATATATATATGTATACATACATACATGCATGTATGATACATATGTATATATATATATATATATATATATATATATATATATATATATAATATATATATATATATATATATATATATATATATATATATATATATATATATATATATATATATATATATAAATGTAGACATTTCATATGCAAAAGTGTGTGTGATTACACACATC
This sequence comes from Sphaeroforma sirkka, assembly GCA_001586965.3. NCBI lineage: Eukaryota > Ichthyosporea > Ichthyophonida > Sphaeroforma > Sphaeroforma sirkka. Next base: position 18,802 of record LUCW03000919.1, on the reverse strand, counting down.
GTTCGAATTTATATTCCAATATGCACAGGTTATATGTATAAGAAGAATTTTTTTTAGAGAAATGTGTGCACAGACGTTAATATATATGTGTATGTGTATGTATATTATATATATATATAATATATACATATACACAACACGTATATGCGTGTCTGAAAACAACAATGCATAAAAAACACCACGCACACACATCATATATATATATACATATACATGTTTGTTTCACATCATCATCATATATATTTGTTATTATATATTATTATATATATATATATATATATAAATAAATATATATACATATACATACATATTGCATGTCATACATCACACATACATCATCATCATTATATATATGTGTATGCACACACATACATCATCATACATATTACATGTATATATATATGTGTCATATATATATATTTTTATACACATACACATACGCATCACATCATCATCATCATATATATATATATATATATATATATATATACATATACATACACGCACACACATACACACATACATACATCATAATATATATATATATATATATATATACATATATTTATACATGCACATATAAATAAATATATATATATATATATATAAATATATGTATTATATGTATTGTTCACACACACACACACACACACACACACACACACACACATATATATATATATTAATATATATATACACACACATATATATATTTATATATGGTTATAGGAAATAGATAATCGTATAAACAATATAAACTAACCACATATATATGTAGAACTATATTTGCAAATTTATATATATTCGTAAGTATGGTCAGTCTATTATGTAGACTATTATGCATATATTTACGATGTTAATAATACGTAGATATATATGTATGAATATATAAATATATATTGTGTTTCATAAACAAACTATATCTGTACGAGAAATATCCTAAATGCACACAAGAGAGCAAAACATTCTTGAGAGTACACACGCACTATCTAGAGTACCTACCTTGTCAGTTTGGCGGCCAGATGGTTATACCTATCCGACATTCCATCCAGTTCCAGTACACAAATAAATGATTAAAAAAAATAGCATATTCCTCTCGACATGTTTGACTACTCACTCACGCATGCATGGGATATAAAGCGAGCACACTCGAAAGCCGACTACAAATAGGACACACGTTTAAGCACAAATGAACCGAAGGAACGTACCCTCCTGATCATTCAACCCGATGTTGATATACCCGGCCATCGTTCCAATCAACAGTCAGTAGCTCTCTGTTTATTATAGCGGAAGACAGAGAGTTGTTATCCGCTGTGCATATATATGTTGCGCTGTACGTATTTCTGCTTTAGTTTAAAACACTACGAAGTATTTATGACTATATCACTAATCATAGTACAAAACACTTGAGTTTCTCTCTACTCTAGTAGCTTATGTGCTTACAAATACAAAGTGTAATGATATTTCGACAGAGTCACTCCGGGCTTCATGGCAATTTGAACGTTATGGTTTGACAATCTGAATACGTAATCAGAAAATGTAATTTCTCTGCTGGTAGGATTAGTACCATAAACATTTTATTGTACTCATCCTACCAGCAGTACAAATTAATACCGTAAAATAGAGCACCCGTATTAACCCTGCGGCATGGCCTCCTAAAAGCCTATGCCAGCGGGCGTTTTACTAAGCCTAAAACCCTAGAACACAAAACCCAAAAACTCTACGGATTTTGAATATCGGGATTTCATGGCCTCCTAAATTGAACAGTGATTTGTATATAAAAAATTGATGAGCCTATGAGGGACTTCTCTAATTTATCAAAAAAAAAGCTAACGCTTTCAGTGATAGCTTGCGTATTACATACTCTACATATTTAATCGCCAAAACAAAATTTAAATTACAGCCAGTGATTACAGCTCTCCAAAAAGATTACTTCCAATAACACAGCTAGTTGACGGATTCTATAATTAGAAAGACACAATACGCGGGTGACTTGAGTCTCGACTGTCAGTCAGGTCTCAAAACGTAAAGCGTAATTGCGTATAAAATCATTTCGTAAACGTAAAACCATAGTACGTTTACGCGATGAGCCTTACGTCTATATTCTCACGGATATGGATTTTGACTCAATATAGAATATCGAATTTACAAGTTTCATCCCAAATATGGACGAGCGCGAGTCAAGGCGCGAGAGTACGATCGAAACTGGTGTCTAGTAACGTAGTGTATAAAAGTACTAGTCCCCTAGTAAATATTGTGAACAACTCCAGTGAGATGGTCCGTCAGACTGACAAGGTCAGAACAGATCACTTTACAAAACTTAAAAATGCAGGAAGACGGTACTCAACTGTATCTACTGTAAGAAAGATTCTAAATGACCCAACGCGAAAGCTCTTCGTGTGCATATCGGTCGAGGCAAGGACTGAACAGTTCCACCTACAAAAAGAGCAAAGACGAATTTTCTAAATATATATTTGAATAAATATAGCCTTTTCAAATATGAAATAGTACAAAAAGTTATATTTTTTAAATGGTTTTGTAAAAAAAAAAAGACAAACAGAAAAACAAAATTGTCTAAAAATAGCAAATAAATACTGATCGTAGCTCTTTATTCGTAAGGTTCCAGACTTCCATAGCCATTGTGGCAACTCATGAGTCATGAGTCATAACTGTCGGTGTCTCGGCGTCTAGACTCTCGGACTCTTTTTAGTATTTACTAGAGAGAGAGAGAGAGTCGAGGCAAAGTGACTCACGTCTTACCGCTCTTGCACAGCAGCAGACAGCTGCAAACTCTTCTCTTGTGCAGACTGCAGAGTGGTCGCGTTGCACGTCACACAGTCACAGACACGCGAGCCTGTCGCGAGGTCGCGAGCTTGTCATGTGCGAGCCGCAATTGTCACGAATTCACGATTCAAGCAAGTCTCAACTTTCAACTCTCTAAATAGTCTCAAGTCTCCAGAGTCCAGACTCCAGAGACCCCCCAAGAGAGTATGGACAAAGAGAGTCCTCAAGCATAGTCTTAGCTCTCAAATTCAATTCTCAGCTCGATTTTTGCATAGCCTAAAATAATATTTCAACAGGACACCAATGGAGTTAATGGCCGCCGAGAACCTTACACCGAGGTGAATTTGTAATTTGCAGCATATTAACTTATTTAGTAACCTCAACCGTTTCCCATTAAAACGTTTATCAATCGTATAAAGATACGTTTTCATTCAACTGTGTATAATCAGGTGCACCTTGAAGATCAAGAATTTGCCGTTTGTACTGTTTTTAAAATATACGATTTTGTTCTATAAAAATTTAATATGTCGACCCTGCTGATCACATATATGATATAACCCATATAACGATATCAAAAAAATGAATATACATGCGTTTACGTTCTACTTCCCTGCCTTACCCCAATCCCCCATAATATAATGAGCTTTGGTTTTGTTAAAAATAAATAAAAAAAGAAGATAAATATGTTAATTGCTGCAGTGCTCGGGACTAATAGCGTTGCCAATATGAACTCTATACAATGAACTGTCAATTGACAAGAGACCAATAACCAGTCATAATTAAATATTTGCGTATGTACATGAGACATTAAAATATAGAATAAAATATTGAGATCAAATAATAGTGGCTTATTTTCACCAATAGATATAGTGAGATCAAATTATATCGCTCAACCCAGGGGGGATACGTAACGGAAATCCAACCTCTATACTCCAAACTCTACGCTATACTTTTAATATTCAAAACATTCATACTTTTTGATCTTCAGGCTTTGATACTCTCAGAGTATTTTTAAATCTCGCCATGCTTCTAAAAGCGCTATTTTCGTTTTTGTAAAACAGAAGAAACAAAAAAGAAATATAGAATAATATAAAAAAAGCCTCAAGTTTTAAAAAACCCTCAGCTCTTGAAAGTATAATTACATAGAGAGTATAACTCACTTGGCCAGATAAAACAACATTCGTTTTTTTGCTCAAACCCCAAAACCCTATATGGAATCAATTACCAAGCGGTACAATTTATTAGTAGGCTATGCGTTTTTGGATAATGGTCGTATAAAAAGCATACAGTCGTTTTTGGTTTAAAAATAATATGAAGTATATCGAAGTACACCAAATCTGCCCATAATATAAGCCAATAATATATCTAAATGCATGGTAACGGCTATATCCAGCTATCCATCGATTTCAACCCATCTTCATCATGAAGAAGGGATAAAACGGAAACCTGGTTCTATGATAGTGACGAATATGTACTTGTGGTTAGAGTACAACTACTAGAGTTAACTAGCAGCAGGACTATGGAGTTAGGGTATTTTCTTCACACGAGACACGCCTGATTTCGTTTTTTTAAATTATATACACCGCACTTTTAGTCTGTTTTGCTCATACGAATAGACGACTGGTGGTTTATTACGATTTTTAAAAAGAAATATATATATGGTAATACACCGGTACATCACCTTATATTTACATAGCCATTTTTTAAATTTAAAAAAAATATCCGCTTAGAAATTTATGATTAATATTTATTTTTTAAAAATATCCAAAACATACACTATTGTTTTTTTAACAAAACAAATACAACGATGAATATACATATATATATATACAGTGGGTCCTCGGACTCCTCGCAACTTGTCTCTGACCACTGACCAGTCACAGGAAAAAAAAGAGACATCTATCGAGTGGATACTCGTAGCGACCATTTTATTAGCTGAACGGTTTCTGGAAGGTCCGACCGTATGTCAGGCATCTTTTTCGTCAACAATTTCAACACAATATTTTGTACATATCATACTGAGGTTTCGTGCGGTCTTACCGACGTTCTAACACTTTACACTTGCATTCAGTTGCGTTATAGTGAAAGCTGTACGCGTATATTCGTGACATTGTAGATATTGAGTTTATTTGGGATAAAAAATCAACCAAACGTCTGTGATGCTATGACTGCGTTTGCCTATGAAGTATACGATAGAAACGAGTATTTGATTGATATTGACCATATATATTGTTTCCATACCAATTGAAATGATCTTCTGTAGAGAACAATGCTAGCAGTAGCAAACCAATATTTTTTACATGTATACAACAACAGTTCGGAACAATGAACTCACAAGGAGTCAATAAAAACACGTATTAGAATCGTATACGTGTATTTATTTTTGGGAATGACTGTGGGTCAGCAAGCTTAATAAAAGTTTATCGTATACGTGTATTTATTTTTGGGAATGACTGTGGGTCAGCAAGCTTAATAAAAGTTTAGTGAACAATGATCCCGCCATAAATATGTAAGGCGGTAGAACATAAATACACCTTTAGGAGAGGGATAAGTAAACTCACTTACTTCCTAATACTAAATAGACAACAGAGTATGAGCCTATAGACTAACTATATCCAGTAAGTGCTACACCACACACGACAACATACACACCTTGCTGTTCCTCACACTCATATTACAGCACTACACAATTCTTCACATCTCCCCGTTTTAAATACTAGCTAAAAAAAATCCATGCCTCTAAGTCTCGTACGCGATTAAAAAGGAACATCTATCGAAGTGGACAAAAACGTGGACAGGTTGCGAGGACCCACTATACAAATAAAAACTGGATTGTTGTTTTTGTAGTATATAATTGTAATGAAAGCGACCAGGAGTCCATTAATTCCCTTTTTGTTTTAAAAAACAACAACAAAAGGAGTGCAAGAGTTGTCCAGACTCCAGTGAAGTCCAGTCATCAGTGATCACCAGTTCATCGCTCACCAGTCACCGGACTCACCACTCACCACCAGTCAGTGTCGCCAGTTCCAGTCACCACTCACCACTCACGCACTTATCGAGTCACAACTCTTAATTCTCAAGTCTCAGGATCTCAACTAAGTTAGGCGAGCCTCATATAAGTCATATCGTTATAGCCATAGGTTGCAACTTGCAACTCAAGTTGCAACGCAAATAAATAATCCGTTAGATGTTGAAAATCAACGTATACTTCCATTTCAGACTTTCTGATCAGTTTGTGGAGTAACTGAAAACAAAAATCTGTTTTAGTGGAGCTTTTTTAAAAAAACCCCCAGATTTTGTCTACACTAGCAACAATTTCTGATATCTACTATCGAGACCAAAATTTATAGAATAAGTGCACTATTCAGGTCAAGATATACCGAAATACGTAGCAAGCATATAAAATAATCCGTTAGACATTGAAAAGTCAACTTTTATAGCCATCACGCCAAACGTTTTTTAAAATAAGTCATTAGTGGTCCGTCCAGTGCAGTCCACCAATTCCCACCCCTGGCCTCAGGGCCCTTACCTGAGTCAGGCCTATGTATATACTGCCCAGTGTACTGCCCACGTCTCCGAGCCAGAGGGCTGTGAGGCTCTCGAGTCTCTGAGAGACTAATGAGTCTGATACACCATTTGATTTCGATTATTATAGAGCCTACTTTTCAGAAAATGACTATTTATTTATAAATAGAGTATAGAGTATACACTATAGAGTACAGAGGACTATGCACTTTTTGCTAAAGAGATTTTTTACATAATAATCATTCTTCTATTTGGGTTTTATTTGAAGTATAGATTCTGTATTTTAAGAGCAAATATATATTTTGAAACACTCTGAGGAGTCTGCATTCTGCAGCTCTGCACGGTCTGCGGCAGTGCTGCTCTGCGCCTCTTTGGAATTTACTCTGCTGGGCCGCTGGGGCCAGGGAGTCTGGGTATTACTCTGAGACTCGCTCTCTGATGGAGTGATGGACCACTGGAGGTACTATTCTGGAACTATTGACTCTCGCAGTCTCGCTTGCGCAAGTCTGTCGACTCTCGACTCTGTCTCGAGTCACACCTTTTTTATATAAAACGAATCAAGTCAGACTCCAATCTGGTCTGTAGCCCTGTTATTCAAAAAAAAAAGTAAATATTTATGCTTTTGAGTTTTAACTGCTGCAGTTTGCAGTGTGCACTACTCAAAAGACTCTGCACGGGCACCTAAATAGTAAATACACCAATGTCCCTCTCAACTACTACTCTACAGTGACTACACCACTACTAGTAGTACATAGTAGTAGAGGGCCTGGACTCCCTGGAGTCACTACTCACTCTAGTCACTACCCTAAGTCCCTAACCCTTCTCTTGTGTCATTTTGCGCCTAATCTCACTCTTGTGCCTGCGACTTCTCTCCCTTGCAGGTACGGTCTGCCTCTCTCTCTTTTTAACTCTCGTCTCTCTCTTCTGATCTTCTCTAAACTCTCTCTATTACTTTTTATTAGAGCTTCTCTTGTGTTGTGTGACTGTGTGTGCTTGACTGCTTGGCTCCCTGGCAGCCCTGCTGGATAGTGCTGGGCTGGCTGCCTGCGGCATGACTCATATGGTAAATTTTACTATTTTGAGTTTTCGAATTTCGACTGCTTTTTACTATAGATAAATGTTAAAAAATAAAGGTTTCTATTTGACTATATAATTTAAAAAAAATATTGGTTTTGTTGTTTTTTACCAAAAAAGCAAACGAGTTTTCATTTTACGCATCAGGCGTAAAAATCAACTCGTATGTGTATTTAAATACTTCGATTTTAGCCTTCCAGCTAATTAAGCCTTTCGGGGACGGGGTTTTACACTTTTTTTTAGATTGTTTGTCAAAAAAAAACAAAACAATTTTAAAATACAAAAAATGTCTAATGTGAGATACATTATTACATTTGCCCCATTTTCAAAATCACAATGCTCTACTACTCTCTCCCAGAGATATGGAGAGTAATGAGCGTAGAGATAAAAAGAGTACCGACAAAATCGATAGACTATAGGTTTTTCTCTTGATGTAATAACTTTATTTTATTTTAAATTTATGGTATTTTACTATCTTAATTGCCAGTTTGCGACGATTCTTGTGCTCGAGTAGTTCAGATATTTGCACATATTTGTTCATAGATCCTTCAGTAAAAAGCTTATTTGTTCTTTTTGTTTTTTAAATATATAATTCGTTCTATTTGTTTTTAAAAATATCAATATTTTGTGCATCGATGGCAGACTGGTGGCAGGGGCCAGTAAAAGGCAGTCTGCCGGTATTTAGCTAAGCTCACATGCTCAATACGTTTACACTTGTATACCTAAATTTTACCCGCTTTATAAGGATACACATGTAAATAGATTGCATTTGACAGGCCACTTATTTAACAGTCGTTCTGCTGAACTGCCCTATTTTTTTTGGCGGGAAGTATTTCCCACGCAACTTTATTCCCTTCGGGTTAGAATCAATAAAAACAAAGAGTGATTTAGTGACTCAGTTCAAGCGCATAATTGCAAAGCAAATATTGACATCGGTTTGACCTTAATGAGTTACATACAGTATTTATATAATATATAATAACTTTTACTTACGTTATAGCTTTAAAAACGTTAAAGTTGCAACTTCTATATTATAGGTGCACAACATTGAGTTATATTTTTAGCTGGTGCCTTTACTAGAGAGAGAGCAGGGTCAGGGCTCAGGCCCCAGGCCCAGGGTAGCATATTTTTTTTTGTTGGTTGCACTATGATCAGAGAGACAGAGACTCAGAGAACATTGCAGTGGCCAGCGAGGCATCGGTTAAATAGCGTCAGCCTCGGGGGGGGGGGCTGAGGGCAATTTTTAAAATAAAAAAATTCTATTTAGTAGGGCATAGCCCTCTGTTCAAAGAGGGATAAATATTACGGACGTCAGTCCGTTCAGCCATATTTTCTTCCTTCTCTCTCCAGAGAGTGGAGGGTCATGTAAATATTGTTCATATTTATTTAGTGAGATTTTGATTTCCCTTTTTTTTTGTTGTAAAAACAATTACTGTTCTGTCTCTTGATCGGGATATTTCTTGTTTTTTTTTTCGTGGAAAAAAGAACAAATATTTTTACAAAACAATATCGACATTCGACATTTTATCGATTGGATGATGCCCCCGTCTGATCCCCGACCCCCGCTGGCTCCCGTGTGGCCCCGTGGCGATAAGAATCGTGTTGTCACGGGAAAATCTGTTATTTTCTCGCTAATTTTTTTATCTCTCCTATACTACTACTAGTCCAGAGCGAGAGTAATTTTTTAAGAGGAAGCGAGAGCGTCTAAATGCTCTCTTGTGCAGTTGTGCTATTTCACTACTAAAAAATTACACAGGTGCCCAACTATTTTTTAATAATGAGTGATCAGGTGGTGGTTTCAAAAGGCGTGAATTGTGTTGCTGCGAAAGTGACCTTTCGGCTTTCGCATACATATTGCATAAATATGTAAACGGGATGTACTATTTTATTTACAACTATTCATTCAAGCCCTGTTCATATCGCAATACAAAGTGTTTTGTTGTTGAGGTATCAATTTACCTATTGTAACTGCAAAACCGAAAGCTGAAGACCCAACTTATGATGAACATGGAGTGTTATACACCAAATAATTTGACCGGACTACACGTAGAATCGTACCAGCTGTCTCGGTTTTTATTGCAGTGTAATGATGTGAGTGTCAACTGTAAGTACCACTCGGTCAATATGTCATCCTCGACTTTCTTAATCTTCTGCGAACAACTCGCATATCCTCGTATTAGGGGGATTGGGCGTCTCGAAAGGGCAACAATCATACACAGTCTTCACTATCTGTTGAAGTTGAATGAAATGAGACAGGGGTTTCGGGGACATACTGCATGTGCGAGCTGTCTTATGGTAGGCTGCCTCGTTATTGCCACGAAATATGTTCAGGAAGTCGGCGGAAGAAAGAATTCAGAGTGGGCACAATTGGCAGGACTAGACCTTGCTTATCTAAATCAACTGGAGAAGGGCATTTTGACATCTCTACGCTTCGACCTAAGTTTACCACTAGCCCGGTACAATGATATAGTGGATGTCTTAAATTTAGATCCCATAGTATCGAATTGGAGTGACGGCGAACACAGGAAATGTGACGGCAGCCGATTTTGCTGTGGCGTGAATGGTGTTTCTCGGCCCGGTACAATATATCAGGCACCCTTATATTCAGATTCGGCATTCGCACTCGGTACAGTAGACATGCCGCATTTGACGAGGAAAATTTCAACTCTGTATGACTACAACCAAATTTTACAACACTTGCGATCTTGTTGATAAGATCTATAAAGTTATCGGCAGATCTCATCGCCGCAATTAAATTTAGTTAAGTAGGGCTGTCTTTGTAAGAAGCCTACTTCCAGTTACACGCACTCGCCGTCTACACGGCCTTGCGACACAGAAAACCGATGTAGAAGGGTGCTGTTTGAGACAGCCACTAATGAGACTTCTGCTTCTGACATTAGAATAAAGACCAACATAATGAGTACACTACAATATTATGCATCTTTTTCAAGTATATTGCCAGTACTATTTTGTATATTGCCAGTACTATTTTCTAATAGATATACGTTTTATTGTCGAATCAAAGGAGTTTGAACCAGTGATAACTATGAGATAACATTTGTGGTATTTGAACCACAACCCACATATCCTGTTATAGAAATTACCAACACATATTTCAGTATGAATATGGCATTCAAAATTATCCCTGCAGGTCATCATTTCAGACGCGCGATTTGTCAAAAACTTTCTGTATGTATATGTAGGTGACCAGCTGTACTCAAATCTGAACTCATATTTGCCGCTTATTTAAGATCTTGGATTTCGTATTGCAGCAGATATCTATACACATATACTTTGCATGTCTGCAAGTATGCATACACCACATAGTTTTAATTACTTAAAGTTTAGCTGTAGAGTCTCTAGTACTTCTATTGAAGACTTGGAATACGTCTGGAACGCTTTCCCCCCATGTAGGCCCGTAATAAACTAAAACAAATATTGGGGTCCATAATTTTCTGACCAGCTTACTAATTAAAACACATGGTGGGATTTTTTTATACGAATGGCCTCGTCAATTTTTCAAAACGGAAAAGGGGGTACACGTACACGTACTACACGACTACACGAGTGTAAATATTAGTGAGCGCGCGAGTGAGTGAGCGAGCGGTAGTATGTGTATGTGCGTGTGTCGAGTGAATGTGAGGGGTAGTCTCAAGAAAATACCTATTTTTATTTCAGAAAAAAACAACAACAACAACAACAACCACTCGCTTTGTGAGTGGCTGAGAGCTGGTGTGTGTCGGCGTGTATTTTAATGAGCGCGTGCGAGTGAGTGTTGTGAGTGAGCGAGCGTGTGTGCTAAGGTGTGTTTGAATGCGTGTGAATGTATGAGTGTATGCGAGTGAGTGAGCGTGAGTGTAGAGTTACGTGAGTTTGTGTGTTTGAATGTTCGCGTGAGTGAGTGAGAGTGAGAGTGTGA
>LUCW03000919.1:0-2500 GCA_001586965.3 Sphaeroforma sirkka | reverse complement strand
GGTTGCACTCCTGTGAGTCCGGTCTTGATCTTCACAACTCTTGTCAGACTTGTCCGGCCGTCTGACCGCTGACGTGCGTGTGTGTGTGTTTGTCTTCAGTCTGTGTGACTGGCAGTGGGTTTAGGACTTTCGGCTTTGGCTCATCATGACTGTGTGCAAACTGCCAGCTGCCAACAGCCATGAGCCAGCAGGCGCCAGTGTCTGACTGTTTGTCAGTCAAATTCTGACTCAGACTACCAGACTCTTAGAGTTAAGTCTCAAGAGTCAGTTGTGATTTGCCAGCTGTGCTGGTTAAAGGTTTAAGAATTAAGACAGCACTTTTCTCTATGTCGACATATCTGGGCGACATGTCTTTTATTGCAGTCAGAAGTTCGATAAACGTCCCTGTTAAAAGACGACATACCGCGATGGGTTGGAAACTAGTTTGCTACGAAGTCATGTCTTTATCGTATATTTAGTTATTTACCAGGCCTGAGGCTTTAAACTTCAAGAGTTGTCACAACAACGGAGGTCGGAGAGTCGGAGACTCAAGAAGGCAAGCACAACAACAACTCTTCAACTCATTTCCACCCCGGGTTTTAAAAAGCATTTTCATATACATAGCTTCCTAAAAAAATTCAAACATTTTTTTCCATGTATTTAAATATGACATGTGATATAAATAAATATATGTATACTGGGAGAGAGAGAGAGAGATATTGAGTGTACAGTTTTGACATTAGCAGATGAGCAGAAGTTGCTTAAAAAGCATACTAAATACACAACAACAATAAAAAACGCTCAAATAGCGTGAAAAGATACAGGCATTCGTTAGCCTGCATATTTGATACGTATCAACATTAAGCTTGATCGTAATTGTTTAACACGCCGCACTGCAAGTAGATTTGGTTCAATTGAACAAAATGGGTAACGTACTGGGAAACCCCGAGGACGCGTACTTGGAGCAGATTCATAGTACACAAGAAAAGGAGAATCGACCAGCTAGCAGCCTCTACCCGAAGTCCTTTATCACGCCCAGTGTAGCCGACACTGAGGACGCTATCAGGGTATGCTGACGTACACTCAGAACACCTTCGTTTCCTGACTCACTTCGTTCGAATTCTATACCTGTTCTATACTTGCGATTCTACGATTCTGATCATAAGCGTGACGACCAATTCAAGATGTCACCACGTGAGAATTTCTCCCGTTGGTAGTTTTCAAGAGCCATCTCAATCTCGGAGTTTACTCCGTTCAATGCCTAGGATGCCACGAAGGTTTTTATTAGCTGAACTAATGGATATATATATATATATATATATATATATATATATATATATATATATATATATATATATATATATACATAAATATATATATATATAAATATATATATATATATATATATATATATATGTATATGTATATGTGTATATGTATATGTATGTATTTATATATGTATATATATATATATATATATATATATATATATATATATATATATATATATATATATATATATATATATATATATATATATATATATATATATATATATATATATGTCAAGGAGAAATCTTAGTTCGGGATGAAGTTGTTGTTACAAGGCAACGAAGGCACTTCATCGCAAACTTCCACCGCGTATGGCTGACAGGTTCCGAAATACTATGTATTTTATCACTATTAACTTTTTTCTATGTTCACAATTATATACATTTGCATAGATTGGAGAGGCACCTCCACTATCCACTGAAGGACTCGATTCCAGATGTAATGCCTATATGGGCAGTGGAGTCATGGTCATATCGCCCAGAAGTCGACGCAAGTCCGAAACGATCGAGCTGCAAGACCAATGACCGCGCATATAGTATGATTCTAATGCACAGTATACATCTGTACACATACGGTACACAAAATGCTGTATTGTTCCCTGTACGTGCATATATATAGAAGAGAGTATATTCGGATGTAGGATGGACACAAAGGCAGACTGCGGTGCCTGTATATACCTGTATGATGACTAAGGTGTGAACGGGGTGGATCGGGGTTTCTGCTTGGGATAATTCAATCTACACAATGCTGGTTTCTTCGTATTTCGCGCCTATACGAATAGTTTACCGTGTATATCTTTCTACTACAAGGAATTGGGAAGCTACGTAGAAATGTTCAAAGGAAAGGAGTGGTATGAGTTTCCCATTAGCGCAAAGGACGGAATGGTTTATGTGCAATATCACATAATTATACTGCTATATATATATATATATATATATATATATATATATATTGATATATAAATGTATATATGAATGTATATATAGTCGACTGTTTGCGTACCGTTGTATTTATTAACGGACGTCGATATACATATCATGATCAGAACACACTGACTAGAGACAAATGTCAATTTCGACATGGACATAAAATATAAAAATATAAATGCGGTGAGATCCGCGAGAAGTGAGAGAAATTGAGATTCTGTATTTCACAATGGGACCAGATCATCCATGTTCAGAACAATGGA
>LUCW03000918.1:0-22029 GCA_001586965.3 Sphaeroforma sirkka | reverse complement strand
CATTAATAAACATACATATACATTATTATTACAGATCCATATCTACAATACTGTTACTGGTTCACACACACATATTATACATAATATTGATAATATTATTATTATTACATACACAATGTCATTATTATTATTATGTTATTAAAGACATACATATTATTACACACATACATGAGCAGGATATTACAACAAAGTACTATACATATTATTACACAAACAAACATTAGCTACATCTACTCCTTATTAAACAATCAAACATATTATAAACATATACATATTATTATTATATTACATATGTTGTTACACATTATACATGAGAATAACATGCATTACATACATATTATTATCATTACTTTCATAAGACATCCTGGTATTACAAGCACATTGGTCATTATTGACATTTCAAACAACATACCACACACACAAACCAAAATGCGTGTCCATTAAGATGCACAATTTATATACATTGACAAGACAAATCACATACATAAACAATATTATTACATACTGTTAATATATATCGTCATGGCTACCTTGTAATGCGCACATTATTTGCATACATACATACATATACATATTACATATATTACATACACTACAATTACGCATACGCATACGCAATGCATACATCTGTGGCTGGCTACATTCCATGCGTGCAAGTGCATGTGCGTCCTCAGTCTATATTATTACATATTATTATTATTATTATTATATTATTATACGTGCATTATTATTATTATTATATTATTAATATTATTATTATTACGCATTATTATTAATATTATTGGCTGCATACGTATATTGTTATGAGACATTATTAATATTGTTACAAACATTACTACGCATTACGCACACACATTCATTATCCATAGGCCATTATTAATGATGCGTGCGTGCGTGCGTACGCATACGATTACGCAAACCACACATTACAGACGCGCGCGCATACGCGATGCGTGCGCAACAAACATGCGCACATACATACGTGCGTGCGCGCGCGATCGAGAGAGCGTGCGTGCGCGTACGTCCATATTGTCCATCTGTATTACTAACACGCACATCCAAACACGATCGATAAAAACCCACATACACACACATAAGATTACAAGATTTATACGCGCATTACGCACGCAAGTGTCTGGCAACGCGTTCAGGTGCGTATGATGATTGCATGAAGATATTATTATTATTATTATTATTATTATTATTACACATTATTACATTACATACATATTACATGATACACATTACTGTTACATACGCAGATCGACACATATTATTACGCAAAGTGCGTGCAATCACCATCACATATATCTGCCTGGTGCATTACGCATTGCGTTTATAAACATTGATGATATTATTACGCATTATTATTATTGATATTATTATACATATTACACACACATTACAGATTACGCATACATACATATTACATGCGTGCGTCTGTCTGGTTATTATTGGCACACACGCGCAAAACCGATTGCTGTCATAAATCAACGACATTGCAACACGCATCAGCCACATTTATCTATCATTACATTATTACACATTATTATTATTACCATATTATTGATATTATTATCATACATATTATTACGGCGCACATACGCGTGCGCGCTGCGCGTACGCATACGGTATTACGCATTACGTATTGCATTACGCATTACGCACGCATTACGTACATGTCATATACGTATTATTGCGATTATATGACATCCTCATATTACACATTACAGCATTGCAATTATTGATTGATGTTTACGCATTGATTATTACATTATTATCGTTGATACATACATATATTACATATTATTATTACACATTATTATACATTACATATACATTATTACATATTGCATATTATTACGCAAGTACATACGTACACATTATTACATATTACACTATTACTATAGCAAGCACAACATTATCTGAATCATTACTGAGAATCATGCATCCCATCATTAATCATCCATACAAACCATTACATACATTATTATTACGTACGCGCATATTACATATATTACACACATTATTATTATATTATTATTGATATACATTATTATTATTATTATTATTATTTGACATATACAATTGATAGCATACAACAACATTACAACACATGCTACATTACGCAAGCACGCATGCATGTGGATGCATGCATGTATCTCTGGTACACATACATCCATATTATCCATATATAAATCCATATTATTATATTACATATTATTACGCTATTGGCTACTATACGTACGTATGTATGCGCGCATTAAATTATATTATTTACGCATTATATTATACATATACATTGCATTATTATTGTTATTATTATAGCTATTATTATTACATATTATTATTGGCTATGCCACGTGCGTGCATTACACACGTATACACACATTATTATCATTATACATACATTGTATACGCATGTATTGCACATATTATTACACATACATTGGCATAGCTATATTATTACATATTATTATTGCCTGACATACACATGCACATCATGTATCGAACACACTGTCGCACATATTATTACATATTGGTACAACAGTTCACATTATGATATACCATATTACATGTACATACACACACATTGATATGTTGCTGTTATACAACCATTACTCACATTATATTGTCATAATATTGATTGTTGACACATTACATGCCACAACACACATAACATACTATACGCCACATGTTCTGCTACATATTGGTATTACACACATACATACACATTATTGGTGCATAATTCATATTACATACATACATTGCTGCATACATTACACACACATTGCTATTATTGCTACATACACATTATTAATACATACACATACTGATTGGCTATTACAATCACCATACATATACATGCACATTATTACATACGCACATTGACATTATACACATATACATACATACACATTACCATATGACATATACATACACATACATATTGATTGCAGTTACATACAACACGTATATGCTTATTATTACATTACATACATTATTATTACTATTATTATTATTACATACATACATTATATTGCATATTACATCCATTATACATATACATACATTATTATTACATGCATTATTATTATTATATATACATTATTATTATTTACATATTACATATACATGCATATTACATACATATATTATACATATCACATATTGGTCATTATTATTACATTATATATACATATTATTATTATTATATACATATTATACACACATATTATACATTACATATTATCATTACATTATTGTTATTATATAATTTACATACATTATAGAACATACATACATATTACATATGGTTATATTATCATACAATGCATATTACATATATATATTATTATGCACCATTACACGGCATGTATACACATGCATCATATATTATTATTAACAGACATTATACATATACATATATTACATATTATTACATATCACATTAATACAAACATATACACATATTATTATATACGTGCGTGGATTACATATACATGCGCATTATATATGCATACATACATATACATGCATATACGCACATACGCATACATGCATTACACATACATTACATTACATGTACATGTATCCTGTACATATTACACATATGATTATTATTACGTATATTATTATTGAGCATTATACATGACATGTTACGCATATACATGATCATATGCATTCATGCATTTGTATGTGTTTATATATGTATAACTATATAAGTATATGTATATATTTGTATGTATGTATGTATGTATGTATGTATGTATGTATGTATGTATGTATGATTGTACGTATGTTGTATGTATATTATATATATATATATATATATATAATATATCTCACGTAAACAGATATACGAACTATCATACACAGGAGATGCAACGAGCAACGGTTTGTAAAATTAAAGATTGCCACACTGTCGATTGCCCACGGGATGCAAAACTCGACATACGTTTGGTGATACCGATTCGTGTGCACCAAAAGCCGCCATCGACTGCATATCTCCATCTTTGCCACCGAAACTCTGGTGGTCACCCAAAGTAGTTTCATCATACCCCATTTGGGGGCCATAATTAATGTCCTGCCTGCCCATGTCGCCGAATTCTACCTGACTATTCATAGTTGAAGTCGAACGCAGCATCCTTGGCTGACTTCTAGTCGGTTGTATTGACTGTGGTCGACCACGAAAAGATGCATCGAGCCTCACATTCGACATCTTTATAACGCAGTCACCTGAATGTGCCTCGCACTTTCACCACTAAAACCACTCCCAGATCAAGTACGTATACGAAATGCTCCAATTATGTAGATTTATCTTAGCAAATTGCTATGTTTTGGATGTGTCTGACCATCAAATGCGGACTATAATACAGAGACAATCGTGTAGTGCATAAAACAAGTCGCATGAAACAACCTGTAGTTATATATGCTTGCGCTAATAAATGTACATATGTATGTACACCGTGAACAATTTTTGACCCGTTCTTGTCGTCGTCATGGTCAAACTATTTGTAAATACTTAATACACACAAGAAAATAAAGAGTGGCCAGTGTTTACCATCTTTGTCAATGATCTCAAACTCGAAGCCTTCAAATTCGTTCATTTTCAGAAGGAGGCTATTTATATCAGTTTGTTTTCACTTTTCAGGGGAGGTTTGTTATCAGTTTGAAGAAAATATCTCGTTTTTCCTGGCTGTAGAGACTATTTATTAGTCACTGAGAGTCTACTTTACTACTCTTATGTATTTTAAAAATAGAGAGGACTCGGTGAGTCGGAGGCTCGGAGCCCAGACTCACTGAGGCATGTTGACTTTGATTTTACAAAAATCTGATTTTTGATTTATTTTAAAAAATACTGCTGGTACGAATTTCTTGCAGAATGTCTGAATATTCATGGCGTCTGAGGTTTTACTTTTCTGTTTTGTTTTTCAACCCTCCAAAAATTAAAACCCCCTCCACTTCTCCAGGCAGCCTCAAGTCCTCCACTGCTGGAGACTCCAGTGGCCACTGGGTTGACCCCAGTCACACTCTCACTGGCTTACTCACAGTGACCCCGGTAGTGGGCCCAGGGCCCCAGGCGGCCCCCAGCCCCCAGGTCCCAGCCCCCAGGCCCCAGTGCATTATTAGGAAATCTAAAACTTTTAACTCTACACTCTACACTCTACAGTCTAAAGTTTATAAACTCGATACACTAGCAGTAAATAAATACAACTCTTGTTTTTTAAAAAAAAAATGTAAAAAAGAGAGAGGTGCGAAGTATAATCACTGCACAAATAGCGAAAATCGAGGAGTGCAGCTTTACTCGATGCGGCCGGAATGATCGCGTAAAAGTGGTTACCAAAATGTTGGTTTGCTGTGCCCACATTGATCTAGATGATATGCAGACTAATAAAAATAGTAGCAAAGGCAAACAAAGGCCCAAGCAGGGAGTATTACCCGTTTACTTTCAAGGCGAAGATATTTTGATCCCATCAGGTGGTCATGCAACTGTTACATCGAATAACGAAGGCTCACAAAATACTTTAGTTTTGAATTCGAATTCTGAAACATTTTCAGATCCGTCAGATTGTACTATAAACCATCTACCATCACAAGCATCACAAGAAGAAATAGAGGAAGTAACGAGAAGAGTAGGAGAAGTGACAGGAAGAGTAGGAGAAGTGATGGAAGGAGTGGGAGAACTGTTGGGAGGAGTAGGAGAAGTGGTGGGAGGAATCAGTAGTACAAACAAACATCTGTACTCTGTGCCTGTAGAATCAGCGTTGACTGTAGTAGACAAAGAGATATAAGGAGTAGACGTACTGGCAGAGGTGTCAGAGGTGCTACGCGATCCAAACGGGCCGGTAGTAGAAGTAGTGGAGGTATCACGTGGTATAGACGGTACGGTAGTGCATGTAGTAGAAGAAGTAGGCGATTATGAATTAAATTTAGATTTAGATGAAATATACAATACATCACCGAAGTCCATACGAGCACATAAATAATCACCCGTAACTAGGTAGAACAGATCAGGAACAAACAAACACAAATATACAATGAAAAATGGTCTCGTTAAAGTACGTACCCAAAATCCATATTATTCAGATAGTCCTAGAAGATCCGAAAGATATAGACGGCGATCCACTGAAAGTTCCGAGGGTCCACACACTCCATTGAAAATACAGCATCATGAGAGAGCAAAGAAAAATAATCGGCAAGGATATATCACGACTTTATATACAAAGAAAGGTTTTGTAAATATAGCAGCATTTGGTGCAGTAACGGGGGTAGCAGGAAAGAAATGGAGATTCAGAGAAGTAGTAGATTATTTGTTATCAGAAGACAACGTCGCCGAGGGAAATTTTGAGATCGAGACAATGGCCGACCTAGTAATGTGGTGTAAGAAATTGTATGATTGCCAACCAGGATATTGCGTTTTATTAGATAGATATAACCGAGCGATTATTACTTGCACCATCATGGGTCATAGAGAAAAAGATAAGGGTAGTAACCTTGTGAGGCATCCAACGCCGGCCATCTGGAGTGTTGTTATAACATAAAAGAGTGATTCAGCCAAGTATGTTTTCTCATACAGTGCCCCTGAGAACCAAGCACATTTAGCAACAGGTCGTAAGGAAAACTAAAAATATCTTCAACGTAGGATTCAAGCCAATGACTTTGTGGTAGCACACAACACATGCTTACCACTACATTACGCAATAGTAGTGGTAATAGAATGTTTTCAAGGATATATAGTAATCTAACTACTGACCTCCTGGTAACATAAAATACATCACATGCTTATCAATACATTTCACAATAGTAGTAGCAGGAGCAGTTTTTAGGATAAAAATAACCCTATATTTTTAATGGTAGGCAGAAATACTACCTACCCAAATTGCTATTTACTACTAAATACTACCAGTTTTGAATGAAATATACTGCTACTATGTATGTTCATTTATTGCTCTCTTTTTAAAAAAGCTTTGATATGTATATAGTATGTTATCAGAAATCACTGGGGTCACGACTACCGTATCGTTCGTTCGATTCACTGCGTTCGCGATCATTTAGTTCATCACATAGATTGATTTCATCGTCAACCGGATGTGCTGCTTCATCGTCAACCGGATGTGCTGCTTCATCGTCAACCGGATGTGCTGCTTCATCGTCAACCGGATGTGCTGCTTCATCGTCAACCGGATGTGCTGCTTCATCGTCAACCGGATGTGCTGCTGCATTTTCAAACTTATGTGCTGCTTCATCTTCAGCCTTGCTAATCAGGGTAAACTCGCCAGTGTCTTGATTATAAAAGCCATGTTTCCAATTTTCAGGCACATGAACTAGGATTGGTTCAGTAGTATCAGCATTGCTAGTATCACGATTCCCACTTGCTGAACTCCAAACTCCAGAGCCTCGCCACTTGCAGACTCTCGCCAAGTCGCCCGCCCATGCCCGAATCTTTTATATGATTTGTTTTTTTTTTAAAACAATAGTAAATAGTAAAAAAAAATGAAAAGGATCTTTCTAAAAGTATTAGAATAATTAGTTAAAAACAACCACGATTACCGATTGTATCTGTGAATATTCCTTGAATAGTAAATAATTACGACGTACACGTTTACATACTAACCCAGTAAATAAATACACTCTCCTCTCTCAAGTAGTATCTCTCTCTCTCTACTCTCTACTAGAGTAGTCTACACTCTACAGTCTACGGTCTGAATACATTCTAAAACAATACTCACGTCTTACGACAACTAAAAGCTGCCTTGCGCAAATTTGCAACCCCTAAAGAAATTGGTTCGTTTATAAAAAAAGGGGGTATTTTTAACATGTTTATTTATATATTTTATTTTAAAATACACAAATTCCTAAAATGAAATACATACTTGTTGCTTGATGTTTTTTTTGTTTTTTTAAAAAAAGTCTTCTTGAAGTATTTGTTGTTGTTGTTTTTTTTTTTTTTAAAATCATAATCCTTTCTTTTTAAAGGTCCCTTGAATCGGAATTTCCCAAAGTTCAGTCCTTATTTATTTATTCTTAAAGTCCAAAGTCGGCCCGAAAATGAATATCACAATTTTGGCGCCAAAAAATCCAAATTCCCAAATTCGGTATCAGTAGCTTTATTCAAAGGTTTACGATACTAGCAGTCCTTGTCCTCTTCGTCCTTCTGTTCCTTATAGTCTTAGTAAAAGTCTGAACTCTGAACTCTAACGCTGGACATGGACTATTTTTATAGTTCGCCGGGATCTATTTCTATCTATTCCCGAACGAGCTTGTACTGAAAACATCGACCCTGGCTCCATCTTGCCCGCAGCATGAATACACTACTGAGTCCTCTTGTCAACTCCACTAACACAGACATCCTCCGATCTACCGCGGACCGTCTCTAAAAGACTTACCAAGCAAAACATGACGCAAACTTCTTCTCACCTAACACGCGATTCCCAGCAAAGGCTAAAGAACCAGCGCGTGCGGAACCAGGACGACTTCATATACCAACTGTCTTTCCAACACAACTATCCGACACGATGGTTACCACTACGTAGCCTCGACCTTTCACGACAGACACTTGGACGACAGGCAACGATATAGAAATGGCTGAAATCGTTAAAGTAGAGAGCCCAGTAGTACTGACCGAGGGCAAACAATGTTAGGACCAATGAAGATGACGCTCTTCAACCTACAAGAATCATGGACAACGCGACAACGCAGCACAAACAGATGCATGTTTGGACGTCATATCAATTTAAAGTCAGGTTGGTGTTATGTGTGTGGTTGTAACCTGGCATAACATTACATTTCTTAATCATATACGCTCAAACACACACTACCATATTCTACATTACACTACACGGCATAATATCTTACACCCTTCACACTGTGGTATTGGCATCTTTTCCAGACACTACCCATCGAATTAAGAAGGTGTCAGGCGATACATGAATTCCCTCAAGATTGGCGATTTCCAACCAGATGTCGTTTGGGAAAATATCAACTTTAAAGCCCGGAAGTATGGCCACGCATCTACAAATCACGGACTACTTATAAAACAATTAAGACTACCCTGCGTAATACGTGGCACTTGGACTACCTCTATGCTGGCGGCTGAACTAGTGTAGACATCGGTCTCTTAAGGCGGTATAAACATCTTAGAGCTACTAAACGTAATGAAATCTTAGTCTTTTAATAAGTTTTTAAGGTATACGAATTTTAGTCTGGTAATAAAGATAGGTATGCCTCATAGAAATCAGCAATATTCTGGGGGATTGTAAGGCTGAGACATTGCCTATATATCATCCTCCCAGTACTGATTTCGCCGAAGGAATTTTATTTATGTTTTCGTTATCGTTATCGTCGAAACTAGTATTACTTGTTTCGTCGCACGAATTACTAAAACTAGTAAAATCCTATCTTCAGAAGAAAAAAAAGTAAAAAAGTAAAAATACTCTTGATATCCTTAGTTATTGTCTTAACCAATAACTGGCCACTTATCAAAAATTACAGACTTGTCATCATCAGACTGGCATATCTGGTTGGCTGAGCGGAGGTCAAACTAGGTAACTATTAAAGGTCTCTAGAAACCTATGTTCGGTTGAGCCATTTCGCTACCGAAGTATTCAGATGTATATTTTGGAGTGTTTATCTAGGTCTCTTAATAGACCTACTCCAAATATACTCTTTGGCCTTGTTCACAGTCCCTTTAATGGGCCGGGGCCAAAATATCTGATTTGTAAAATGGAAAATGTACTTGTAAATAGAACCGTTAAAAACCATTTAATACACGTGCTTTTAATAGTCCGTTTATAATTTACGTACTACTTAGGAGTACGTTTATTAACATAAGAGTCTAATGTGGAGGCCCGGCTATTACATCTACATGTTTTCCGGCATGTTAGCTTGTTTTATGTTGCTGAGCATGATATCATGAATTGCGCCGATAGCATGCTCAACCAAACCGTAGAGGGCAGGGGTGGCTGTGTGAACGTTAAGTATCTGGACATGTTCCTGGGTATTGACTCTGTTGAATGCTTGGGAAACGAAAGTTCGCGTAGTGTAGCAAGGTTTCCTTTGCCAATCTCTGTATACTATCACGAGGCATTCCTATCATTATTACACAAGCTACCACTGCTAAACTCTAAATGACTTAAATTGTATCTTAGTTTATATAACATATTTAAAACATAGAAATATCCATCGAAGTTTACATTTTTTTCAGTTAGTTAGTAGTTATCGTAGTGTACTGCTTCTAGACTGTCTAATAATTGCTTACTATTTCGTTTGCTGACCTACTAAATAGATTACCCACCTCTGTGGTACGGATCGGGTCTGCGCCGTGTAGTGCCGCGGAATGGGTTGGTGTAGAGCATGAAATACCGAGAAGGATCAGGTTATCCGTCATAATCCGGTATGTAAATATCGATCTCTTAAGGCGGTATAAACATCTTAGAGCTACTAAACGTAATAAAATCTTAAAGTCTTTTAATAAGTTTTTTAAATATACGAATTTTAGTCTGGTAATAAAGTAAGGTATGCCTTATAGAAATCAGCAATACTCTGGGGGATTGTAAGGCTGAGACATTGCCTATATATCATCCTCCCAGTACTGATTTCGCCGAAAGGATTTTATTTATGTTTTCGTTATTGTTATCGTCGAAACTAGTATTACTTGTTTCGTCGCATGAATTACTAAAACTAGTAAGATCCTATCTTTAGAAAAAAAAGTAAAAATGAAAAAAATACTCTTGATGTCCTTAGTTATTGTCTTAACCAATAACTGGCCACTTATCAAGAATTACCGACTTGCCATCATTAGACTGGCACATCTGGTTGGCTGAGCGGAGGTTAAACTATGTAACCATTAAGGGTCCCTAGAAACCTATGTTCGGTTGAGCCATCTCGCTACCGAAGTATTCAGATGTATATTTTGAGTGTTTATCTAGGTCTCTTAATAGACCTACTCCAAATATACTCTTTGGCCTTTTTCACAGTTCCTTTAATGGGTCGGGGCCAAAATATCTGATTTGTAAAATGGAAAGGTACTTGTAAATAGAACCGTTAAAAACCATTTAATACACGTGCTTTTAATAGTACGTTTATAATTTACGTACTGCTTAAGAGTACGTTTATTAACATAAGAGTCTAATGTGGAGGCCCGGCTATTACACTAGTACAGAACATGCCTATTATCGGCCTACCAGGCCTACCACACCCACCTCCCTCCAGATCTATATTACTTCCAACGAATCAAACTCACCGGCTCCAACATATGCCAACAATGCCACCGCCTCCGGACCAACGCCTCCTCTCCCGTGGATATAAGCGATATCGTCATCGACTGTATCACCTACGCGACAAATCCCGCGCGCGACTATTCCAAGCCAAAATTCGGGCACATCAGAACCTACTACAGCCGTATCTCACCTTAAACGGACCAGCGAAAAGGCTGCTACGAATCCTCGACCGCATCTGGCTGATATAGTACTTACTAACTTTTTCTGCATAGGAGAATGTTTTACCCTGGACAACCCAAGCGATTAAACATCAGTACATACACCATCAGTATATACCCATGTGTAAGCTTCAATAGATATTTCTATGTTTTAAACTATGCTATATAAACTCAGATACAATTTAAGTCAGTTAGGAGTTAGCAGTGGTAGGTTGTTCATCAAAAGTTTGGCTTGCCTTGTGCACACTTAACAGAATTGTGTTTACCATTCCACTTGCCATCACGTTTAGTTGTAGAAATACGGCCTCCGGTCAGTCCAAAATATCAAGATCAATTGAGATAATACATTGGTTTTTATTTGTATTTTAAATAATTTAGTACAAGCTCTTTTTCCAATATTTCCAAAGTGTTCTAAATTCACTTTGATGGCTCCAATAGCCTGAGTATTTGGTATGACTCATCTACTTGGACCTATTTGAGACATTAGTAGATGTAGGATATTATAAACTAAATTTTATAATCTCCGAACTACTACTTATAGATTTTGGTCCTCCCGCCAATCTCCAAAATCCAATAAGTCTTTTTCTTTTTTTAACTTTTCTTCAGATGGAACTTTATTTATATCAGCTAATGTATTAACGTGACTTACGTTATTATGTCTATTTACAAATTAGGCAAGTGGTCATGAACACTTAGTACTTCTAGTGAAAATTATTCAATAAAGAACAGCTAGAGGTACGCCCTGTGTGATCGAGGATATTTAGGCTCTTAACAAGAGGCAGTCCCGATCATTCTTACACAAGCTACCACTGCTAAATCCTAACTGACTAAATTGTATTTTAGTTTAATATAGTTTGAAACCTAGTAATTTCCATCGAAGTTTACATATTTTTCAGTTATCTAGTAGTTACAGTAGTGTACTGCTTCAAAACTGTCTGACATCGATTTACTATCCAGCAAATACTATGGCTAAGGGTACTTCTAAAGGCAAGGGAGCCGCTAGCTCTAAGCCTGCTAAGCCTGCCGAGGTTCCTGAGGTCCCTGTGGAAACAACTAGCCTGTCTGGAGTTGAGCCTGCCGAGGATACTGTTGAGGAAGCAAATTCTGAGGTTGGTACAGAGGATTATTCTGAGGTTGGTACAGAGGATTATTCTGAGGATGACTCGTCGGATCCTAAAGCCTTGGAAGAAGAGGTATCTACTACCGCGGAAAGGCTCGCCAGCGTCCGTGTATCACCTAGGAGTGAAGCTCAGGACCCCAGCTTGCCCCCTGACCACGTGCCGTCAAATATTGGGGATAAACGTCGAAAGGCTGGAAAATTCGTGGATACGAATGTCGGGGGCATTATAACTCCACATCTAAAGGACACTCCAGCACAAATCCGGAGTGAAAAGGAAGTATTGGACCTGTCCAAAAATTTCGGTTTCGCCATCGATGGAGAAGCCATTCCATTCAGCTCAAATCTTGGGGCCGAAGCTGAGGACGCCATAACTCGACAACGAGTGGTTGGATCCTCTCAATCTCGACGCCAATTGAACCGCACTGAAGCGCTCTTGAAGGAGCTAGCGGCAGCAGCAGTTGTGGACCCCTCTATCGTGTCCCACTTGGCTGATATTCTTCCTATACCGAAGAAGAAGAAAAATTCGGGCCGAGTTTGGAACCCGAGACCTACTGGTTTACCAGCCAGTATGTTTACCACTAAGCCAGTTACCACTGGCGAGAGAGAAAATATTTCAAAATTTAATCTCTATAGCTCTGATGCTACCATTGACCATCCTCTTGACAAACCTAACCCTGTCAGAGGATATGATCGTATGGAACTCGATGAGGCTTACCATCCTCGTAATATCGACCCTCATTTGCCAACTAACCCTGGTAATCATGATTTTGGCAATCGCTACACCAGTACCTCGTTAGAGAGTTCCCGCTCTAATCCTGAGGATGAGGAAGTCAGAACCAGACATACTCGTCTCAGGCTATTACGCTCTGGTATGCAAGTCCTTGAGGACCGTCTATTGAATGACTCTGACCTTGACGATAGGAAAGCGGATAGCATTCGCTATCTAATCGATAACAAGAGAAAGGAAATAGACATCATCTTGGCACTAGCAGCCCGTAGCACTGAGCATGAGCCTCGTGAACACTTAGAACCAAGCTTTATAAAGCAGCTAGGTAACGCGCAGGCTGAGGTCGATTTCTCTACTAATGAGAGTACAGTGGAGACACTGAAGGCCTTCGACCAACTTAAGGAGTCTGCCAGCCTTAAGGATAAGCAGATGATGAATGCCTTTATTCATTTCTGTGAGCCAGGTGAATGGCGAACTATCTTGAAGGCTCATGAGCCCAACTGGAAAGCCCTACCCTGGCACAAGTTGCGTGATAATATACTTAACACCTTTTTTGAAGATGCACGTGACCGTGAACTTCTAGAGTCTCGCAAGTTCTTTGCGAACGATACCACTATTCGAGGTGCTCTAGCTCATATGACACATATGAACACTCGGATGGGAGGTCGTACCTATACTGGCGAATATTTATTAATTTGTCAGATGATGGAGACTCTGGGAGCTAACCTCTTTAAAAAAGTCAATGATGACATCATCGCCTATGGTGATTTGCGATCTATGCCTTGGTCTGTCTTTGAGAAGATAGTTCACAAGCATACCAATTCCTCTACTAGAGTACTTAGTACCACGAGCTACACCCAGCCCACTAAGCGAAACGCAGTAGAGACTAATACTGCGCGTAGTACTAAGAAACCTCGCACTACTACTGGAGGAGGTACTGGCTCTACTTCTACCGAGCCGAAAGGTGAAAAGAAGGTGAGAGCGCCTTGCAAGAAGTGTGGTTACAACCTCACAAAATGTAATGGCAAGTGGAATGGTAGACACGACCCTGTTAAGTGTGCACCAGGCAAGTCAGCTTTTGGACACTATATGAAAGAGTGTGCTATTTGCAAGGGTACTAACGGTTGGCACAAAGAGGATTGCAAGGACTTACCGGACGTCCAAGTTAAGCACTGACAGTACCATATGTGTACACTAGAGCAAGATTATGAGAAAATGTTCAATAAAATCCATACCAAAGGAGATGAACGTATCTTTCAAACAGTTTTCGTAAATGGAGAAAAAGTTATGGCACTATTTGATCCAGGGGCTGAAGTCTCTGCTATCTCACGCCGAGTAGCCTACGCTACAGATATGGCTGTCCATAACGAAACAACTGATTTAATCTTGGGGAATGGCAAAGTTACTACTTGCGAACAAGCCATTGACTATGCACACATAATGCTGTCAGATAGAAGAGAAGTGAAGACTCACCTAATCGTTACTGACATGTCTCAGAAATACGATTTAATTATAGGTATGACTGATCTTCTCAGTTTAGGCATAACACTCACTGGTCTGCCTAATGGGCTAGACCCGAATAAAGATCAGTCAGATGATAATATGTTAAAGATACCTAAACCTCCGGAAGGTGAAGCAAAGGATATGATTCCGCACTTCACCGATATAATTATGGACTTAATTATACAAAACAGGAAGATTGCAATAACTGACTGGTGTATGTTTAAGTTCTCTATTGGGTACGTTAGACTTGACTTAACAAACGTCGACTTCTCTAAGTTAAAGTGTCCTTCACATAACTACGTGAGTTGGAGACACAAAGACGTTGTCAAAACCCAAATCGAAGATTGGTTAAAACAGGGTCTAATTGAAATCAATTATGATGCAACCCCAGTTAACTTAGCTCTCTTAGCGGTCGATCAATATAAATCTGATGGAACGTTTAGTAAAACAAGAGTAGTACTAGACCTGTCGCCAATCAACAAACTAATTCCGCAACATAGTTTTCCCTTACCTAAGATAAGCGAGATACTACGCAAAATGGAGGGTGCGACTATCTTTTCCAAGATAGACTTAAAAGCTGCATTCCATCAACTACAGATATATGAGCCTCATAGGAAATACTTTTCCTTTACTTGGCAAGGTAAGAAGTACCAGTTTAAAGGTGCACCTGAAGGCTTACACATGTTACCTTCTTTCTTCCAACAAGTTATGATGGAACTATTTGCGGACCTGTCGTATAACGTATCAGTCTATTTAGATGATATAGTTATCTTTACAAAGACAGCACATGAACATGCTAAACTCGTTAAAGAAGTCTTAAAGCGACTTAATCATGCTAAACTTAAGATTAACGAAGACAAGTGTTCTTTTGCTAAAGATACTATACACTTACTTGGCTACAAAGTATCTGCAGCAGGGGTAGAAATTGATCCTGGCAAGAAACAGTTTCTGTTGGATTTATCAACACCAATTACTGGAACAGATGTGAACTCTGTGTGTGGGTTTGTTAACTTCTTCTCGGATTCGGTACCGCATCTTTCTCATTACTTAAAGCCTT
Source organism: Sphaeroforma sirkka (assembly GCA_001586965.3). Classification (NCBI taxonomy): domain Eukaryota; class Ichthyosporea; order Ichthyophonida; genus Sphaeroforma; species Sphaeroforma sirkka. The sequence goes on along the minus strand of LUCW03000918.1, from coordinate 6,182 downwards.
TCAGTCACCTACGGCTGCACAAAGGACCTTTGGGAAAGCTTTGGACTAAAGAATGTGATGATGCATTTAAACTAGTCAAAAGTAAAGTAATGGACGCACCCATCATGCAGTACCCTGTGGATGGTGTCCCATTCCAAGTAGCAACCGACGCTTCAGATCGAGCGGTAGGTGGAGTGCTTTACCAAACGATAAATGGTAAACCGCGCTACATACAATTCTTTAGCAAGAGTTATAATAAGAGTCAACGGAATTACCCTACCGTTAAACAAGAGCTCCTTGCTATAGTTACTGCGCTAAGACAGTTTAAAGACTACCTTTATGGAAGTTACTTTACTGTCGCCTGTGATCAAAAGTCTTTAACATACTTAAAAGATATGAACCCTGATTCACAGTTGGTGAGCCGCTGGCATGACATTATTGCCAAGTTCGCTTTTAATATAACACACATACCAGGAATACATAACCATCTTCCTGACATGCTCTCTCGACTTGTGCCCGACTACCAGAAAACAGTCAAGGAGTTATTAGCAACCGATTGGATGCTAAATAAGAAATGGTTTAACCTCGCTCAATCACGATGGGTCCATTTACTGTTGATATGTTCGCCGCAGAACATAACAAACAGGTTTCTGAATATAGGTCGTTGACTCATCCTAAAGGTGATGCATTTCAGCTTGACTTATCAAAGCATAATGCGTGGGCTAACCCACCTTGTCAACTTATCGCACAGTTGTTAAATTATGTTAATATTACTAAATCTACCATTACGCTGTGTTGTCCCTTACGTAACTCCGACCCATGGATACGTGATTTAATTAATATGATTCAAGACGAACCTATTTATGTCGACCGTGAAACCGACACGTTCTTGTATCAGGGATCCTATTCTATTAAGAAGACGCCTTGGAAACACACCATTGTTTGTCGCATCGGTCCTGCAGGTACCACTAAGTGGAAACCCTCAACCGAATTCTTAGCTAAACTAGAGGAGTCTAAAGAGTTTGAACAAAAGCTCAAGACTCGTACAACACATGCACCCAACAAGATTGTAGTCGAGGTAATGCCGATTGAAACGGCATTAGATCGTAAAAAACATGGAACTAGCTAAGGCCATGGATCAAAGACTCAAAACTCTAAGAGAACCTGAAGCTCGCACTCAACTACTTAAAGCGCTGCTTAAAGAACAGCCAGGAGTTGCGAAACAACTGAAGAAGATACTTCAACAATCCAATGTTGTCAATTATGTATCTCAGGAGTCTACCCCTCCTGATACTGAGGTTGCCCTTTCCAACAGGACTATGGTTCATCCAGCCAGCGTTACGCAGAATCTGACTGACTTAGAGGAGCTCGAAAGTAGAGTTAAAATTATACATAATTTAACGCATCGAGCATATGAGCATACTTATAAAATGGCTATTCGTGCAGGGCTTGATCACCCGGCGCTGAAAGAAACCATACGTGAAGTATACCGACGCTGTACTGATTGTGAAAAGAACCAGATCAAGCGATACGGTTGGGCACCCCTAAAAAGTGTGACAGAAGACCAACCGATGCGCCGAGTCATAGTCGATTTGGTTAAACTCCCGCGATCCAAGCATACTGGCGATGTATATATCTGTCATTTCTTATGTGTGGCTTCGGGCTATAACTTGCTTTATGCAATACCGAACAAACGTCCACAAACAGTGGCAGAATTATGCTATCACGTCTTCAATGACTTCGGTTTCCCCAGTACTATGTTCTGATAACGGTAGTGAGTTTTGTACCGACGTAATGGAGGCACTTATACTCGTATCAGGCATGACCCATAGGCGTGGTGTTCCTTACAAACCTCAAACGCAGGGTGCAAATGAGACACGTCATAGAGAACTTAAGAAACTCTTGCGTACCGCACTAGACGACGTTGAGGATATGTGGCCTTATCATTTGAAATGGGTTCAGACTAAAATGAATAACTGCATGAATCCTCAAACTGGAATACTCCCGTTCCACTATTTCTTTGGCCGCTATAGTGAATTACAAGCAACGTTTGATAAAACTGCGCCCGAGAAACACGCTACCCCGTGGCTACAAAAGATCGAGCATATGCAGAACGTTGTTTACCCCCTGTTTACTCGACCACAAAAAATCGCGTTCTACTTAAAGCGTATGACCGATGGAATAACACTAAGAACATTGTTCAGTTCAAAGTCGGCGATTACGTTAACATTATAAATCGAAACGCCAACGTTACCGAACTCTCTTCTAAGACGATAGGACCTTTTGTTATTTCCTACCATGATGAGAAGAGTGATACTTACGAAGTGAATAACATTGATGGTACTAGCGCAACCAATCTAGGCACTCACCGTATCCCTACCTCCGAACTCTCATTCGCTCGCTCATTTGATTCTGATGTACCAGTTATGGAGTCACAAGTCAAAGATATAATTGACAAAACATCCGAAGACGGTTACACTTACTACAAGACCCGTTTCATGGATGGGACAGTAGCTTGGCTAACCTCCGATGCATTTCGTGAATCTCGCGACTTTCTTCGTATCTTTAATAAAAAATGGAATAAGCGTTTACATAAGAACACACGAGATAAACGAAAAGGGTTTCCTCAGGTGACTACAAACCCTAACGGATCTGAAATTCCCTATTTGCCACCTACTTCCTACGTGACTAAACTTTCTGATCTGCTTACCAACAGTGCAGAAAATTGTTCAAACTTGCTTACTAATGAAGAACAGCCTTTGGCTATTACCTTACCAAATAATAAACGTAAGGCGCCTACATCGGAAATGGTTACTGGACCAAATACTAAACGACATAGAGTACAACATGAGTCTTGAACTCGTACATATAGGCACATACTTACTCGATAAGTCATGACCGAAACCGTTTTTACTTTGGTTTTCGCTTTACCAACTAGATCGTATCTTAACGTACGTTCGTAGTTCTAAAAGCTACTGGGGCTATGTAGAAATACGGCCTCCGGTCAGTCTAAAATATCAAGATCAATTGAGATAATACATTGGTTTTATTTGTATTTTAAATAATTTAGTACAAGCTCTTTTTTTCCAATATTTCCAAAGTGTTCTAAATTCACTTTGATGGCTCCAATAGCCTGAGTATTTGGTATGACTCATCTACTTGGACCTATTTGAGACATTAGTAGATGTAGGATATTATAAACTAAATTTTATAATCTCCGAACTACTACTTATAGATTTTGGTCCTCCCGCCAATCTCCAAAATCCAATAAGTCTTTTCTTTTTTTTTTACTTTTCTTCAGATGGAACTTTATTTATATCAGCTAATGTATTAACGTGACTTACGTTATTATGTCTATTTACAAATTAGGCAAGTGGTCATGAACACTTAGTACTTCTAGTGAAAATTATTCAATAAAGAACAGCTAGAGGTACGCCCTGTGTGATCGAGGATATTTAGGCTCTTAACAAGAGGCAGTCCTGATCATTCTTACACAAGCTACCACTGCTAAATCCTAACTGACTAAATTGTATTTTAGTTTAATATAGTTTGAAACCTAGTAATTTCCATCGAAGTTTACATAGTGAGGATGTAACCACACTTCTTGCAAGGTGCTTTCTCCTTCCTCTCACCCTTTAATTCAGTAGAAGTAGAGCCTTTACCACCTCCAGCAGTAGTACGAGGTTTCTTAGTACTACGCGCAGTGTTATTCTCTATCGCGGTACGCTTAGCGGGATGGGTAAAGCTCGAGGTCATAGGCGATAATATAATCATTGACCTTCTTAAAGAGGTTAACCCCGAGATGTAAAAGTCGGTCTCCTCTAGGCTGACTATACGATACCAAGATGTTTACGTCAAGACAATACGTTAAAACGTTAATATGCAAAATGTTAAATAAGTTTAGCTTCAGCGCTTGGTAATGAGCAAAGGATTAGGAACTGAGACTATTGTCTATATGCTCCACTCTAATCACTCACTACTTCGGTTTAGATTTATTTTGTTTTAGTTGCTAAGATTAAATATCATTTCATTGGACGCTTAGTTTACTTTCACGCCTCGAAACAATTACCCAATCAAACTAACCAATAAAATACCTCTTAAGTCCAACTTAAGAAAATGAAAATAAAATCAAAAAAACACCAAGATGGTGCAGTATGTATCTGCACCTAAACCCCATCACTTGGTAACTAGCTCCCCATCCCATTTAAGGCATAGACGGGCATATCTAGTTGGCTGTCTAGGAGGAATCAAAACCATGTTGTCCTGGATTCTAACAACTCTGATCCTGTCCTTTTCTCAGTGGAGAAATCTTGCTCTGAGATTAATATCGAATTATACTATAGGTTTGTACCATCAGTCATTTCATGCCCGAGACCCTCTCTCATGATACTCCCATTAATCAGAGGTTCCCAAAGTGTCATTTTCAGGTATCAGATTGGTGTCGTTCCTATATTTTTGTACAATTCTCATTTCAGTGGAAAACCAATCTTTATTTGGAAAACCATCTAATTGTCCACAGTAGAGTCCCATACTATACTGAGTACTGTCACATGTTCAGAATCTTGATTATCGCAGTTCTTGTTCATGTCCACCTGTTAAACGTATTCCAGTATTTAGGTATAAACTTTATTACGTTTATAATATACGTTAACTGTGCAACTCCTTCAGCAATTACAAGAGTGCCACGACTTCCACGGTATCTGGACCTCCACGAACACCTTGGATCTTTTTCTCCAGCATGTTGAAGAACCACCGTACCCTCACCTGTCCCTGACACATCAACAGATGTTCCCCATACCCCGGCTAATCACGCTGTTGAAGTACTACTTCTAAATTTCGGTTCAAACTAAATCTTCGCGCTTGTTGGTTCCGCCTATGATACTTCCGATCCAGGCCAGCCAACACATACCAAATTCATCCGTGGTTTGGTGCGGCATTGGCTTACACCCCATCTCGCTCTCGACCTGTCATAGCCGGGCCTCCACATTAGACTCTTATGTTAATAAACGGACTATTAAAAGCACGTGTATTAAATGGTTTTAACGGTTCTATTTACAAGTACATTTTCCATTTTACAAATCAGATATTTTGGCCCCGACCCATTAAAGGGACTGTGAACAAGGCCAAAGAGTAGATTTGGAGTAGGTCTATTAAGAGACCTAGATAAACACTCCAAAATATACATCTGAATACTTCGGTAGCGAGATGGCTCAACCGAACATAGGTTTCTAGGGACCCTTAATGGTTACATAGTTTAACCTCCGCTCAGCCAACCAGATGTGCCAGTCTGATGATGGCAAGTCGGTAATTCTTGATAAGTGGCCAGTTATTGATTAAGACAATAACTAAGGATATCAAGAGTATTTTTTTCATTTTACTTTTTTTTCTAACGATAGGATCTTACTAGTTTTAGTAATTCATGCGACGAAACAAGTAATACTAGTTTCGACGATAACAATAACGAAAACATAAATAAAATCCTTTCGGCGAAATCAGTACTGGGAGGATGATATATAGGCAATGTCTCAGCCTTACAATCCCCCCAGAGTATTGCTGATTTCTATAAAGGCATGCCTAACTTTATTACCAGACTAAAATTCGTATACTTAAAAAAACTTATTAAAAGACTTTAAGATTTCATTACGTTTAGTAGCTCTAAGATGTTTATACCGCCTTAAGAGACCGATATTTACATAGGACTAGGTCATTCAGTTTGCCGCTTTAAAGAAATCTGTACACAACAACAAAACCTAATTGCTTGCTCATACGCATCAAACAGACTATTGAGGGGCTGTATGTACAAGGTCTACAAATTTTTTTTTGTTTTGGCTCCATTGCCGGCTAAAGATGCACTATATTTTTGTTCATAAATGCAGCCTTGCACACGTAGAAGAAGTCATTTTATATCTCTAGTTTGGACAACTTGCACTCTAACAGACAATGCCGGCAGAAGACATAGATTGGAGACTTTGTTCATGAATGTGGCCATCTTTTAGTCTGTGTAGGTTTGAGATGGTTTTTTCTTCAACGAAATCATATGTATATAGTGAAGGTACAACATCAATGTTGGTTACTTTCTTCAATGTCGATTACGTGCGTGAGATTGCTGTCCGTTCCTATTAGATTCTTCTTGCATAGGCCAGCCACTCGTAACGTTGAGATGTTGGATGTTCTTGTTCTTGGTGTCTCGATGTAATGGCCGC
>LUCW03000917.1:22500-28217 GCA_001586965.3 Sphaeroforma sirkka | reverse complement strand
TATTTTCATCCCTCTACAGGAAGGGATACTGTCAATGTGGAAGGCTTTGAGCACTTTGTTCTCTCCCTTACTTCGTCAACGTATAGTGCATTGTCTGATCATCTCCATCAGCCAGCAGTTGTGCGGTATCAACGCCATCATGTTCTACTCCAGTAGGTATATTCGAATATCGGTGGCTATAGTTATGTCTGAATGTCTGTGAAATTGTGTATGGTCTCGGAGAGATGTGTAGACAATAATCACCAATACAGATATACCAACCTGTGCCATCGGATACACTTCAACTCGATTGACATATGCTCAGAATACGCAGATATCTCTGTATACATTCTTCGATGCACACCCAACTAACAAACTCGCATCACATATACTCATCAGCATCTTCCAGGATGCGGGGGTGGAGAACACACAGATGGCGACGCTGTTAGTGGCAGCCGTTCTGTGGGTTACTACCTTCCCTTCCTCATTTATAATCGAGCGTGCAGGTAGGTACGGCGTGTTTGTGTGTCATTGTATTCTTTGTTCCGATCTTCAACTCGTTCATGGGGTGGGTTTGGAGCGGAATAGCGGCACGGGGGAGCGTGCAGTGTGGTGCGTGTATCATACCTTGGCATGTAGGTCGTCATTGGTTGTGGCTTCATAATCCGTCTCTCTCATGACGGGTGATAGAGTATACTAGCAAAGCTGAGCATGCCAAGAGCATCTCCCCAGGTTATTCTTTCAATTATTCTATGTAGTTCATGTATGTGTAATAATATGGAATCTAAATGGACTGTTATATGCAATTCATATATGCATTATTATATGGAATCCAAATGTACTATCATACGTAGTTCATATGTGTACTATTGTATGGAATCCAAATGTACTATTATATGCAATTCATATACGTACTACTGAATGGAATTCAAATGTACTTTTATATCTAGGCGCACTTCCGTGTAGCATTGGGAATGCATCAGCTACACTTGCGCACCGTGGCCGTTTATCTGCGAGCTAGTATGGCGTTCTCAACCACTTGAGGTCAAAGTTACCTGTCCGCGGAGGCTATATATTGTGTGTACAAATTCACGTGATCATGCATCTGCCTTTGAACGCGTTTATTATATTATGTGTAGTTATAGTTCGCCCCAGTTCGGCCCGTGGCTCTTGTGGTCGCAACAACCGGCGTGGTCGTCTATCAGACCACATAGTCTCCAGCATACTTCTCGTGTATTAGGGTTTAGCCTTCTTGAAACAACTCTGGCCCATTCACCTTATCACAACATCCGGCAGGGCGTAAGGTGCTGTTGATGGTGGGCTTCGGCGGCATGGGCCTGAGTCTGGTAATGTTTGTGGTGTGCGTATCGATGGACTGGTCTTGGCCGTCTGTGGTGTGCATCCTCTTCGCTGTAACTTTGTAAGTTTCCGCTAGTCACAGATCATCTACCTTCAACCGTTCGTTTTTTAATCGTCTTCTGCATCGTCAGGTTGTCTTGAATATCCCCATCCTTTGTGTCGTTTCTTCTCCTTTTCTCAACTCTTCGGCATCTCGATATCTTTGTCTCATCGTGTGGGGCTGTGAGCGTTCCTTGTTGTCTGTGTGTGTGAAGTAGAAAGCTACTTTGGCTATGCACAGGTTATACAACTATGAGCGCATACTCCTTGGTCGTTAAAGTACATGCTAAAATCCGTTTTTTTCAGTCCTTCTCCACCCCCCGATTACTTGTTCACGTGACGTTCGTCCCAGTCATTGGTATACGTTGTTGTTAACTTTTCTGCCAAGTGCACATATCCGCCTCACTCGACAATATTACACTTTCTGATAACACTTCACTTTGTAGCTTCTCCTTTGGCCCTGGTCCCATCCACATATCCGCCTCTCTCGACAATATGCCACTTTCTGATAATATTCCACTTTGTAGCTTCTCCTTTGGCCCTGGTCCCATCCCATGGCTTATCGTTCCTGAAATTCTGCCGGACTCCCACCGAGAAGTGGGGGTGGGTATTACGCTGGGCCTCAATTGGTTCTTCTCGTTCGTAGTGGGGCAGGTCTACCCGAGTTTGGATAACTGGCTGGGGGTATGTATGACTCATACTGGATCTGGTTAGTGATGTGTATGTTGCTTACCTCGTACAATAAGGTGTATGTTGCTTTGTGTGAACACGCGTGTGCATGCGCATGAACATGTGCATAAACCTTTTTGTTGAGCATGTGGTTGAATACAGCCCTTCGTTTTCTGCTTTGGCTTGGTATGTAATGACAGTACTGCCGTGCACGTGGTCATCGCAGTGCATTCAACTGGCATAGGTGTTCACCATTGTTGTTACAATGGGTTAGGGTTTTCTACAGTGTCCGTCGTAGGGATGGAGTGTGTTGGCGATTAGCCGTCCTGTGTGTGATACTTGGATCCCAGTGAGTCATAGAAATCAAGCCATATACCTACGAATATTTATGATAATAATAGTATATATATATATATATATATATATATATATATATATATATATATATATATATATATATATATATATATATATATATATATATATATTATATATATATATATATATATATGTATGTATGCATGTACGCATGTACGCATATATGTATGTATGTATACATGTATGTATGCATGCAATGTATGCAGTAATGTATGTACGTACGCATGTATGTATGTATGCATGTATGCACGTATGTATGGCGTGTGCATGTATGTGTAATGTACGTATGTATGTGCACGTATGTATGTATGCATGTATGCATGCATGTGGCATGTGTGGATGTATGTATATATGTATGTATATTATTATTATATATATATATTATATATATATATATTTTATATATATAGTTTTGTATATAATATTATATATGTCCATACACAAAACACACACACACACACAACATGTTTATATATATACGTATATGATATATAACCCATGATTACTATATACATATGTATACATATTATTGTATATTATACATATATGATTGATATATGTATATATATATATGATTAATATTTGTTGATCTTTATATATATATGGATATTAGTATATGTGCATAGTATATATATATAAAAACATATATAAGTGATATTTGTTTTATATATATAATATATATAGGTCATACAAATAAATGGTACCTATATATGTATATATATATATATATATATATATATATATATTCATATATATAATATATATATATATATATATATATATATATATATATATATATATGAATAAATATATGTATATATATATATATATATATATATACATATAAAATATATATGTATATATGTATATATATATATATATTACAAATAAAGCTCACCTATATATATATATATATATATATATATATATACATATATATACGTATGTACTTTTTTATTTATTCAACTACGTACATTCGATGTTTAAACATAGTGAATGATTCATCTATTCCCTTGGGTTCGATCCTCATTCGGTTGCTGCTTATAGCCCAGAATAGTGTTTGGCATTTACCATGAATACTCATACCTTAACGTTCAATTCATTCTTGCATATATAAGCGACCCATTCCTTCTTATATTCTCACAGGCGTACAGTTTCCTGCCCTTTGCCGTAGTGTGCGCGTTCGTGACCGCGTTTGTAGCTATCTTAGTACCTGAGACGGCCGGGCTATCACTCCAGGATATCAATCAGGTATACACCAGACGAGCTGGGCACCCGCATCAGGATGATTGACTGTGTCGAATCATGTAATGAGCCGATGATTGTGTTTGGGTCATACACACCTACAGCGCAGTGATGTACACGTGTGCCCTTGATGGAGGAGTTGGAGAGATTGTGAGGTATGTGTCCACCTGAAAAAGGGCACTGTTGTGGGAGATGAGACAAGGATCGACTGCCTTGTACTACGTGAATGGGTGATTGCGTATGTACAGGCTGCCCTCGTTAGTGGCTACACATCTCAAAGGACGTCATAGATACATTGGTCTCGCCTACAGGTGCACATGGTACACATCTATATAGATAGCTGCCCACATATACACATTCGTGTAGCCATGCATTTACACCTATACAGATTACACATACACATCTTGTTATCTGATACGCGATGCTTGCCTATAGCCTGTGCCTGAGTGAAGGCTATTTCACTGTGTTGGGCGATGAGGCTGTGCGCAACGGTTTAGTGCACTCACGAGACAATCATAGTCAGGCATTAGTGAATCCGGAATGTCTTCTGAGGTTCCAGAGTAGTATTAGTGTCTAAGAAACCGTTGTCGTAAGGCGAAAAAAAAAACTAAGGTAAACGCTAATATTGGCCCGACAGAACGATGGGCTATAAACTGTATACCCTTGCCTCGAGAAGGGTTCATAACTTTCGAACCAAATAAAACATGTGGAAAATCGCAGCATCCTGAGCGACTCAAGCAGTGTGACTGCAATTAATTGCCTTGTTAAAAACTTCTCTCCACGCCACTCTGTGACGACAGTCGTGGATAGTCCACACAAGCGTTATGAGTTGTCAAACACCGTCATCACGTCGGCGGTGTGCACACAATTGCGCGTAGTCTAATGCTTCCCCTCATATGCCGTGCTGGTTTATGGTCAACGACATGCGAACGCTCATGGGCTGAGGTTTGTGAGTGAGACGGATCTCGACCTGCGTTCCGCAGGTCGTAATCTGTTCTATAAGCGATGACTGCAGCTTTTACGCCCACAGCTGTCATTGACAAGGCACGGGCAATCAACCAATCAGACACAGAACTGAACTATACAATGAACTATACATATGAAAAGTATACCGTTCTTTGCACAAGTGGGTGGTGCTATTGGAGTCGATCTGGTGCTGTTATGCAGTGTGAATGTCCCATACTGTCCGCATAAGCCATATGAGTAGAAGAAGTATACATGTTACCGATCCCTGCTAGCCTCACCTAAATGAAAATATTGGTATGAATGTTTGTCATTGTGAGAGCTATTTTTAAAAAGAAACCGAAGTGATAGTAGATCGCTAAATACCACAAATACAATATATGTAAAACTCGTGCAGATGTATGTTAAGGAGCTTCGGAGGTTGCATGAAAAATGTGCATTTCATGGCGATTGAAAGCGTATTGTGATTATCCTGACTACCACTCATTATATCATATAGGTTGATCATATAGAACAGAAGCGCATCTACCTCATGCAATAACTGATCACTCTCTAATCAATAAGTACTGGACATTGCACGATATGGTGAAGATCACTTGACCTCAGAACCATCACATTCATGACCGGGGTGTATGAAAATAAACTTCTATAGACTGCGTAGACCAAATGTGCTGATTGGTATTCTTCCCTACACGCAAGTACACTGGCGCGCCGAGCGCGTAGGGTAGGGCAGTGGCGACCCATGGTGGCGAATATGCTGTGTGTATTCGCGTTCAATGGCAAGGGATTGCATCTGATATATAGCTTGGGGCTTCTGACACAGATTTTTCTTGCGTGATAAAAAGTTACAAAGCTAGGATAATCGTAACAAGTGATCTGTGATTAGCTTGGCGTTTACACATATATTTGAACAGCCTGGCGATTTTGTATACAAACGATATGTTCAGAAAGCAGATCAGATAAACTCATACTTAGCGTATAATTTATAGTTATGTAGTTTTATTATAAAACCACATAACTATACTCTTGTCATATACCTGTGCCTGTTATACATACAAGGCATATATTAAAAACTATATATGCAG
>LUCW03000917.1:0-17500 GCA_001586965.3 Sphaeroforma sirkka | reverse complement strand
TGCATTCCTATATTTATAAAGAAATTGTAAGATGATGCGGCAAATGTGTTCCAGTTAACATAGCACAAGTGCTATTCAGAGCACTCATCGCTGATAAACTTTAAAGATTTTTAAGCTTATATACAGATTCTGAACTGTGTTTGAATAAACCGGCGCTAATTGTCAGAAACAAGAAGTCTATTTGTGTATGCATGTGCATAGAGACATGCGCAAGCATTCTATAATACTTTGTCCACTCATATTTTATTCGATAACTTTCGCTATTGCTTTGTTACAGCCTCGTTATTTGACTCTTTTTGGCCACAGATTTCAAGATGTACGCAGGCGGCGTGTTTCATGTTTTTCGCATTCGACATCTCGTCACGAGTGCGCTTCGTTGGCGCCAGAGGGACTATATCCACCACAAGAAACGGTTACATCATTTTAATTCTATTGGTAGGTGCCAATGACAAGATTATTTTCTCTCGATCGTCATCCTATGGTTAGTTGTAATAAGCTCGGCGACTTGATTTGGAAACAAGTGCACATTGTTGTGAGTTGTAACTTAACGCAGAATGCCGCAGCTGAACATTGCTAACATGGACAGGCACTTTTGGTGGATCGCTTACGCAGATTGTTCCATGTATTCGGCGTCTCTTTCACTAGTGTATCGTGCATTATACGCATTGAATGAGCTTGGCGTCTATACACACACGAGTGTGACTTCCCAAATGAGCGAGACACTCCCTCACCACTCTGCACAACTGAAGTACATTGACCCCCACATGCTCCCACAGGTGCTGCTGTTTGAGAGTCTTCTGGAAGGCATCGGCTACAGCCACTTTCGCCTGCTGCGCATGTTCCGACCTTTTTTACTGATCAACACTTCGCATACGCTTGCACGAGCGATGAACGTGGTCGGGAAGACGGTACGCATGTACATGTGGGCTTGTGTGCTTGCCTGTCGATATGCTACGCTTGCGGGGTAGTGTGTGGTCGTGTAGCTGTGTACAGATTCGAAAACACACGATACATCGACACGTGTGTGGTATATACGCACTTGCGCAAAAGTGCTGGTATATCTATTTGTGTTTAAACGCACGACCGAACCGTTGAATATGTGATGTTGAGTTCTTGGTTAAAGGGCGTATACAAATTCATATCCGCACCACAGTCTTCTATTTCCAATACATCCGCCGCCTTTGCGATGATGTGTGTCATTGTACACTGCCTTACTTACTCTCAAGTCGCTTCGGACACTCGAACCATTGGTTTCACCAAACACACTTCCGACATTCGGTTGTAGATCATTCGTGGAGTCATTGGTGACACACATGCACCATATACCGCCAAGCTGAATCAAGTACATTGTTGTTTAACTTGTTGTCTGCGATGGATGGCTTGTATGGCTAACGCGTGTCCTGTGCGCCATTTGCTATGAGTGGTATGCAGGTGATCCGCATTCTGCCTGTGTCGTTGTTGCTGCTGCTGACGGTGGGGCTCTTTGGTCTTGTGGCCATGACCATGTTCCTGGGAACGTATGTACCCGTGACTCAACACAGAATGAGATATTTGTAGACTGTACGGATGGTTCCCAATCGGTCGGTTCTCACACTCGATATAGATTATCAGTCTGATGCATTCTGATTGTTCGCTGAACATTGCAAACAGAGGCAAGGAAATCAATAACTTCGGCACAGTACACGACTCAATCAAGAGCATGATGATTTTGACGACCACTGCGAATAATCCCGATGTTTGGTATGCCATGTGGGTATTCGGCCTGTTATTTGTGATTCCTCGATTGTTCTGCGTTTTTCTTGGTACTGTAGTATCCAGTATATGAAGTTGTCGGTTTCACAATTTGCAGCTCGTATGTACGCTATGGCTTTCATCTTAAATAATTTCTGTGCACAGAAGGACGGGCTCATACAATGACAACCGAGCGTATCTGGTTGAAGATAGAAACATTGTTCCAATCTACTAAACGCTACAATCCCACTATCTGCTTGTTTTGAAACGCTTGTTTTGAAAATCTCAAATGCATCTTTCATTATCCTTCTCACATCAACTTTAGGATGGAGGCATACAATGCCGACCGAGCGTATGCAATCTTTTTTATCACTTTCACATCGCTGACAGTGTACATTATAACCAACATCATTCTGGCAACCGTGTATAACGAATGGAAAGACCAGTTCAAGGTACTCAATTGCCTTTCTTATGTATTGTATGAGCATGCGTGCGTGTTTTGGTTCAGACACTGGTTGTGGATTGTGTGTCGAAAGGTGGTGCGGTAGGCGTGCGAGAACGAACGGTGCAACACTGCTTATTCTGTATTTCAAGCAAGGTGCTGCTGTCATTGTCTATGCTGGTTGCTCGCTGTAAACGTATCGCCTGCTGTGCTCTGGTGGAGGGAAATGTACTGGGATGGGGTGGTAGGTAATGCACTTGGGATCATATGTGACTTAGTTGCTGAATATTTTGAATAGCGTAATACGATGGGCTGTGATGTGATGCGATGCACTGCAATGTCCTTCACGTGTGCGTACGAAGGTATTGAATAACACGTGACCCGTTCGTGTACCTACTGAGCGCGTAGACTTGAGTTTCTGCTGTTGTTGTCTACTACGGGATGGAAGTCGAGACTCAAGTGGGAATCGGCGTTGGGTGTGTTTGTGTATCTGTATCAAGACACATGCATGTCATATACATAGTGTGCCACTCTACCGTTCTTATAATGGTTAGTTAAATCATATCACTGATGTGTCTGGTGTTCCTATTTTCGTCCGTTCTGGTGTATCCTTATGTACAGGAAGACACCATCGTCACCATAGAGATATGTCTTAGTTAAATCATATCACTGATGTGTCTGGTGTACCTAATTTCGTCCGTTCTGACGTATCTGATTTACAGGAAGACACCATCGTCACCATAGAGATAAGTCTTAGTAGTTAAATCATATCATTGATGTGTCTGGTGTGCCTATTTTTATCCGTTCTGGTGTATCCGGGCTTACAGGAAGACACCATCGCCACCATAGAGCGCCGGAGATCTACACTGAAGGAAGCGTTTCCTTTGATGTGTGGATCTTTTAGCAAAAGTCCCTCATCGGCGCGTAAGTGTCTATTCTGGTGCATCCCGGTGTTGTTTTAAAAATTCGGCGACGCACTCCGTTTGATCGGCATATCCGTGTGGCGACTATTGTCTTGAGAATTTCTCAGTCGCTGTGCACGTGCTATTTGCACTGGACATACGGACAGTTCATGTATTACACACAGCACCTGCACTGTACATCAGTTTACATACATTATTCACAGCTCTGTCACTCCTGAGATACCTGAGTTGTATACTATTGAAAATGTTATAACACATACACTGACTAGTGTGGGCGCTCGGGAGAGTCCAAAGTCTATCGCTGTTGGGCCAGACGTGTTATTCAATGATGTTCTACTAACATACTGCTTTATTACCTCGAGTTCGCTCTTCTCTTGGGCTGTGTGCTGTGCAAGTATATATTCAATATATATAAAGGCGGAAATAGAAAGGAATGGTTAGTAAAACAAGCCAGAACTTCCTCTTCATTTACATTGTGCTCGGATTTTTTACTTGGTGCGGACATCTCTTGTATACTCTATGCAGCGCTCACTTTAACCTTCGAGGAGATGCGTGAGGTGTTCCGTGCGTGTGGCCTAAAGGGCAAGTCCATTCCTGCGCTCTTTCTGTTGATGGATAAATCGCACTCGGGGCACATCACCGCCAGCGAGTTTCTGAGTCTGTTCGATTTGCTCGCCCTCAATCTCGAAGTGGTCCAATCAGAACAGGCCACGCCTATGGCAAAGAGGTAGATGAGAGCGTATGTCAAGTGCCTGTTACACGGTGTGCGTGTCTATAAGTTGTAGGTTGTGATAGTTTCCTGACTTGAGCGTTCTACTACTACTTTATCAATAAACAAATCAATTAGAACTTGTCGCGGTTGTGTCAAACGTCGTGTGGGTGTGCTTGTATGTGTACGTAGGTGTGTGTATGTGCATGTGTGTGTGTATGTGTGTGTGTGCATGTGTGTGTGTGTGTGTGTGTGCATGCGGGCGTGTGTATGTACATGTGGGTGTGTGTATGTACATGTGGGTGTGTGTATGGGCATATAAATGTGTGTAAGTGCATGTAAATGTGTGTATGTGTATGCGTACTTGTGTATGTGTGCATGTGTGTGAATGTCTCTAGTGTTGGTGTGTGCGTGTGCGAACTTTTGTGAATTTATCTGTGGCCTTCTGCCCTATTGGTTGAGGGTCTATGTGCGGGCGTCTGTATGGCTTCATACAGGCTTCAGTGAGAATTTGCGAACGCGTTTAGATGTTTGTTGGTGCGTATATTTATATGTGACCATGTACACGGCAGTGTGCTACCATTGGTGGCCAATAAAGCCATTAAAGGCGTGTGTGTTAGTGTGTGATGGCATATCTTGACTGCGACTCGGAAGTGTGGATTGATTGATTAATAATATTTATTTTTTCTTATTCAGTATCATCGTTTGTTGATTGCCACCTATTCATCCAATACTTTTTATACACAGTTATTGTCTATTGTTATTGCAGGTATCCACATCTGCGAAAAATGGTACACGCCGGTTGGTTTCTGATATTGACAGACATCGTGATTTTCTGCAGTGCCTTTATTATCATCCGAGAGCTGATTATTGAGGTAAGTCGAATTGTTTCATCCGGGAAAACCGCATCGTATATAGAAACGGTTTTGTGTAACGACATACGCGCACATGGCACTGAAATATGGATATTGTGTCTATATCTATGTGTGATGGCTAATTCTACCTGTTTAACGGTCGCATGTGTTAGCGTCAGACTTAGTTGTCGCAATTTTCTATCACAATTGTAACCCATCAGACTTATGCGTCAGAAATAGTGGGCGCAAGACTAAAAGTCAGACTTAGTGGTCGCAGGTTTAGACATTCTGGCGAATCCTACGTCATAGACATTCTGGCTATTGTTATGTACGATGGCTAATCAAAATGGTGGCAGGTAAAGTAGATCCCATTATTTTGTAGTTCACTTCTAGTGTTTGTGTTAGCAAGTATAGTAGATCCCACTATTTTGTATCTCACTTCTAGAGAATGTGTTGGCAAGTAAAATAGATCTCACTATTTTGTATCTCACTTCTAGAGAGTGTGTTGGCAAGTAAAGTAGATCCCACTTTTTTGTAGTTCACTTTTAGAAGTTGCGGGTACTACTGATCTGGCCGCATGTTTACGCAGTCATTGAATAAGCATTTTCTAAATCCGATCACAGAAAAAAACCAGTTTGTCCCAATGGTGAAGAATATCATTCACCTTCACCAATACGATTAAGTGTGACCGGAACACGTCACAAGGATTCACATTTCATCTAAATGCGCGTATTTTTCTCAGTCTTGTGCGATACATATGGCAATCCTTTAGACATGCTCGTCCTGATCACATTTCACATTTCTTTTATTCAGGGGAAATTCCAGCAGTCGACTTTCTCAAGATTCCTGGACATATCATTTCTTACTTTCTCTATGATAGAAGTGGGACTGCGACTGTTGATAGGAGGTCTGCACACACCCCGAGATGTGTGGCTGAAGTACGTGTCCACTTTATATGTTTGTATTATGTATGGGTTTTTGGACTCGTTGACCAGTGACCTGAATCCTTTTGCTGAGATCACATTACAGCCTATCCAGGCGCACACGACGGTTGATGCGCTTATCTTGTTACACTGTCGTCGGATTGATACGTATTTATGACTACTTATGAACACTTGGCCCTTTTTGTAACTTGACAACCTCATTAATTTTGCGCTCACAGCACTGCCGCCATTCTGTATTTTATAAAAATTGCTAGTGTGTAGGTTAGGAAGCCACGTAATAGCGGAGCATTTAAAGGAGCTCTGGGTTGTGTTTGTGGTACTAAAGCCAGATGTTTTAATCAGCCCATCCGATCCAATGTGAAATATCTCCTATTCAGACAGGATTGGAACATTTTTTAATTTGCGGTTGAGTTCCTCTTCCTGCTTGAAACAGTACTTGGACACTTGAAAACCTCCTCAGACTTAATCACTTGCGCTTGTTTAATTGTCCCTCAGGTTTGATTCAATGGTGGTGGTGGCGATGTGTTTAGCCGAGTTGTTTATGGTTTTTGAGCAGAGTAAGTGGTGTATTCACGTGCATCTTCGTCCACGAATGAGTACTATCTTTCTACAACTCTGAGCTTTTTTTTCCATCGGCGGGGTACGTTGTGCTATTTTTAGCCCACAGTTTGTCCACATTGGCACCAATCGCATGCCACCCAGCGCACTCACGTTCACTGTACCATTTCCACGGCAGTATCTTTTGTTCGGTTGACGATTATCCTGCGCGTCATGAGACTTGTTAGGCCTATGTCCATGTTACCCGGTATGTATATCACTTTATATATAGTAGACAATTTGGTTTCGTAGTGGTTTGCTTGTTCGCTATTCCAAAAAGTAGAGCATAATTTCTCATCTGTTGTACGATATATGTGTATTGGTATTACACGACCAAGCGATTCATTCTCGCTCTTGGGAATCGGCATATCGCACTTCCACACGAGTTACACGTCAATATCGCGCTTGCCTGTCCTTTTTTCCCGCCCATCCGAGACGCCGTGAACCTCGTATCTAGTCATACTGGTCACCTCAAATACGGTCGTCGTACAGACCAAATTGTCAATACAAAATGAATATGTAGTCGAGGGACATTTGGAGCAGCAACACTTCATTCAAATCCAAACACTTCTCACTTTACACAATGCCTTTGTGCAGAGTTTCGGGTGGTGACGCGTACGCTGGCGTCCATCGTGCCAAGGATAGGTGTTGTGGCGGCTATTCTCATGGTATGGCCACTGCAACGCCCACTGAGAGCGAAGAACTATATATCTTCTGATGTGTGGTATAACGGGTGCATTCGTTAGTATTGCGGTCGTGTAGCGTAGCGTGCATGCGTATGTTTATGGTCTGTGCGGCCCTTGTTTTATGTCTCGGTGTAGTAGCTTAGTGTGAATTCATGACCAATGCATCTGCTGCTATGTATGCGTCGTTAACCATCCTGGTTTTCTATTCATGTGTCGAGATATCTGTACACAGCACAGCTTCACCCGCAGTTACAGAGGTGGCTACCTAACGACTCGTGTAGTGTGTGAATCCTTTATGTTATTTAGATTGGCATACTACTACCGCTACTGAAGTAATTGCTTTGCAAATGTTTGACTCGATTAAGTTACTGCCATCAACTATATACCTACTGCGATAGTTGAAACTTTTCAGTGTATGGTCTGTTAAATAAAAATGACAAGGAAATTAGACGCTAAAATCCATGTGCATTCTTGTACTCTCACGATGTCTGACACCTAATACGGGTACTTTGTACGACCCTTATTGCTTCCCGACCCGCTGTTACGTATATATTATATCGTTTATATGCTTCATTGCATTTTTCTCAACCCATATTTTGTATATAACCTCCGAATAAACCAATATTTTATATTTTTCTTTTCATTCTACAATTTTTTTGAGGATGTGAATGGCACAAGCATGCGCGTACAACTCATTTTTCCTTTTGTGTTTGACAGACGGCTTTCTACGTGTATGGCCAATTGGGGATGTTCCTATACCACGGAACAGTAAGTCAATGATGCATGCCATATTGCCCTATAACTGTACTCTATGATCAATGGGTAGGTATACGAACAGCAAGTATATATCAAAATATTGTATGCCTTTACTTAGACGTGTTTCCGGACAGCATATTCAATTTCTGTTTATATTCATATATACTCATTCAGCAAGGCTTTAAATTGACTGTTCATTATATCACACTGAACACGTTGTCGATCACCTTTGTGCCGTTAAATGGTTATGTATTTCTATCCGCGTATACATCTGCAATTGAGTTTTAAACCTGGTGGACGGTTCGGGCATTCTATATTGCAAACGCATCTGAATACTGTTTCAATTGGCATGTACAGCATTTGTCTCAAACGCAAATAAATCGCCATTGGAATCGGATTTCAATTTCTGAACTGATAAGTTTCTATACCGCTTTCTCGTGGCCATAGATCCCATTGGTATTCGTTCAACACACTCGAAATGCCTAATTGACAAGTTTTCAACACGCAGATGCACCATTTGCCTTCACCTCGCCCTAACTCTTGCTGTCACTCACGATTTACCCCGCTCTACCTTGCACAGATAGTCAAAGGCGATCCACGGTTGGAGGGGTCCGATTTTGCAAAGAACAATTATTGGCTGCTGAACTTCGACGACTTCTACAACACACTGGTGACTCTGTACTGTGTGATGCTGACAAACAACTGGTTTGTGATTATGAACGCGTACACCACTGTCACCAGTGAGTGGGCCACAGTCTACTTCACTGTGTGGGTGTTGTTCACAATGCAAGTAGCTCTCAAGTAAGTCGATCTGGCGGATTTGTATGTTGGTAAATGCGAGTATTCTATACCGTAATCTGTAGAGTGCAGTGAGAGCTATTAGGCGAATGCACCATGAACCATGGACACTGTATATTATACTATGCATGGAAGTATTCGTGCAATCTTAACAAGTGTGCATCACGCACTCTCATTAAGTGCACAGAACTTTCCGTAGCTGTACTCAGATTGGTCTGCGGGGCTTGCACATATGTTTGTGATGAATTCGGATCAAACACACGATTGGCACAAACCTCATCTGACCCATATTCACAATCTGAATCCTTCTCAGTCTACTTATTGGTTTCGTGGTGGACACATACCAATACGAGAACGAGCGCGTGAAAAACAGTCCCACTTTTGAAGTGTTCATGACTAAAGAGGGCAGTCCCAGTCACATCCGCCGCGTCTACGAGGAGTAAGTCGTGGTACCAGCGGAAACGCACCTTTTACGGAACACAGTACATATGCATATATTATGTGATAAGCACTTTTGCGTATATACATATACGTGTTTGTTTTTATATATAGCATTGCTATATCATATATATATATATATATATATAGATATATATATATATATATTATATATATTATTATATGATATATATATATATATATATATTATATATATATATATATATATATATATACATATATTACATAATGATATATATATGTTTATATATATGGATATATATATATGATATATATAATATATATATATATATATATATATATATGTATATATATATATATATATATATATATATATATATATATATATATATAAACATCTGTACATTACATCTTGCGGACATTATATATATGTATATATATATATATATATATATATATATATATATATATATATGCGTATATATATATATATATATATATATATATATATATATATATATATATATAATGTCCGCAAAGATATACGTACAGATAGAACCTGCATGTACACATACATAATTAAGCATCGAGGAACTACCGATTTGGAAGGATGCAAACTATGCGTGCACTTGAACACGCTCGGAAAGTGAGTTTTGTTCGAATACTCGTAAAACGTACATGTAAATAGGGGGAAGAAGAGCATAAACATCTGCATGCAGGTAACTATTATAATTGTTTATGTTTGGCGTTCACGACGTACCACCTCTTGACGGTCTCCTTCTTAGGGTTGCCCTGGTCTGTCAACTCACCGAAGTTCCTTACAAATCTTGCAAACATAGTACTCTACCAGCGTACTTCCTCATCGCTATGAATAGTCTTTAAGTTATTTGATGTCTGTGTATTCATGAATGTGTATTATCTGGTATGGATACATATCACTGCCACAGACGCACGAGTGAAGAAGTCAAGAAGCTGGAAGCGGAGATGGAGGAGAACGGCGAAAGCTACTTCAGCATCTCACTCAAATCCTTCATGACAGGCGATGATTGGCTCAGGTATGATTTGGTAGTGCAAGTGTGGCTTCGTGCAAGGGCTTGATATCATGTGTACCTTGTGAGATCGTCGCACCGTAGGCCTAGGCACGGGAGCAAGTGTGCCTGGAAACTGTCGAAGTGTATTTATGCCTTGTTGTCAGGGGGGTGCCAATTGATATGTACTGGATCTTATGCCATGGTTTGAACGAGTTATGTTCTCCGTCTGGGTAAATTGTCAAGCAACGGACCTAGGGTGCTTTTTTCAGTGCGACTTGTTCATACCATGATGTATTTATTAATGTGACGTGTTCGTACGGTGACGTGTTTGACGGTCCTTCTTAAGGTGACGTGTTCGTGTTCATATAATGGCTGGCGACGTTGTCGCATATGGCTGTCCTTAATTCTTGGGCAAAAGTCTAAGAGTCTACATTACGATGTATATTGCTTTCTGATTGTGATTCTGTGCCTGAGCTTCAGTCTCGTCTTTATAAAGACCCGCAGTTGTCAGCCTGTCGCCTCTACTAGGCTCTGAATAGTGTAGTGTCAAACAAGATTGTCTTGTTCTATAAATTTTTGTCACTGGCAATATGTCTATTCAAGTGTATTGATATATGTGCCAAGGTATGGTACCACTTTGCATCCGCTACACATGGCAGATCTCATGCCTCTGTAAGTCTGGATACCTCAGCCGAGAATCCTCATTAGATGTACTAGTATACATGTGCCTGCAATTTGCTGTTGTGCCCCCCCAGCACACGCCCTCTGATGTACCATGGGCTTGATATCTGTCGTTCGAATATGTTGTAATCAACCCGGATATTTCGCTTGCACCATCAATCTCAAGTCATTTCTGTCTTGTGTCCACTCAGGGATATGTTCATGCGCGATGTCTTCCAAGTTCTGGATCCAGATGACTGGGAGGCTGCTAAGTTTTCAAATTTAAGGTAGCTTTTTCTCATAGTTAAATAGCCAGTGCACTATATCGAAAGCAAATTATAAGCCTATACTTGTGGCTTGATAAGCATTGTAAACAAAATGGCAAAATGGCATGCTTTCTTGCGGCAACTTCTATGACGTACTAGTAGTTGACGCGCGAGAAAGCCCACTCCGAGAGGAGGTGGAAGTTGCGTGTCCAGCAAACCCTTTTGTGCTCCAGCATTAGCATACAACGTATCTGTAGCACTGCTCATGCTGTAAATCATTGTTTTCTGTGATGGTCAGTCTCATGATTGTTTCTGTGTTGTTCACATTTGGTCACTAGACTCGCACGTGTGTTGTTTTATGCACTGTTTTATCTGGTGGTCGGTCTCATGAGCGTTTTTGTACTGAGTAGTCACTGGCAGGCTGTGTTCCAACCGGAGAGTAAATGATTGTAGGCATTGGCCTCATACAAGAATATAGCAACAAGTTTTGACATATCGCCGTATTTGCATCCACTTGTAGTGATTGAAGTCTCCAAGTCACTGTATACTACACATGAGAAACACGGCAACTGCACTCGTGCAAAGTTTTATACACTGGAATTAAAGCACTGCACCAGATGAACGTAGTCACGAAAATTATCACTTTTGATTGACCTTGACTCAACATTCAATTGCGACGTATTCAGGTCACATGCGTCAGCCGACAACCGCACAACGCGACACTCGCACACGGACGTACTCAGTGCCACGTATAGAAGACCATCGGAAAATAATCCTCAAGTAGACGCATCAGTGGTGCGCAGAGTAAATAGTGAACCCACCATTGTATGATAAAGACTTGTGCTACATATCATTCGTCACACGCACGAGGGATACTACAGGGAAAGTGAAGCTGCGGTCCTAAATTTAAATAGCATTGATGGATATGTATGTTGTGCATTACAGTGACGTATGCAAATTTATATCCTCACGTCGTGTACGATTCGTTTACTCAGATGTTCATGATCCCTACCTAGCGTAACTTAAACGTAGCGAAGTCAGACAGAGCAGCGCCAATGCAGAAGTGTGTATTTTATCGCCCCCGTTGCCAACTTGCCATCGTCCCATACAACTACGCCTTAGAACTTAGCAGATGATTTGCTGATATCCTGCTCGGATATTTTTTTGAATTGTTATGAATGAGCCAGCAATCAAAGGAGAGTGTGGTATTCGGATATGATGATCGCATACTGTGGTCCGAGATATCTTGCATTTCCATGTATCAAATAAGAGCGCTGTTTGGCCTTACGAATGATTTTCTCAGTATTGTATCTAAAGAAAATATTCTTCTTAAAAGGTCAGTTCAATCTCTACCCCTATTGTACAGCTCCATAACTGGTATCACCTGAAAGACTCGCAGGGCGACAAATCAATCAAATTTTTAATAGCTTAACATGTTAGTGTAAGTTCACTAGCATACAACGATCACATAGATCTAGCGAGACGGGCCTGGCGACGGCGTGAACATCGACGTTTGTTGTTAGTACAATCTTGTTCTTTATCGTTGTCACCATCCACGTCCCCAGCACAGCAATGACTGCTTGAGCATTTCTCAGTCGCCCAGCCAGCACACTTGCCGGAGTTTTTGCAACACTTTTTGTCAGTATCGTAATCTCCACCGCACTTGTCTGATTTGACGTCTCCACAGTACATATAGTTCTCTGGGTCAGACGAAGTTTCGTCATCGTTTTCGTCGTCGTCACCCTCTGGTTTAATAATGTCTCCAGCACAGCAGTGAGTCGATGCGCATTTGCAGTTGTCCCAGCCAGAGCAGCTATTGCTGTGTTCGCAGCACATAAGGTCTTCCTTATAGTCACCGTCACATTTGCTAAATGCGATGTCACCACAGTACAGTCCACTTGGAGCGGGACTATCTGAGGGTTTAGAGGATTGTGAGGGTTTGGGGGGATCTGAGGAAGGCGTTGGGGAAGGCTCACTCGATTGGCTTGGTTTAGCAGATGCGGAAGGCTCACTCGATGTGCTTGGTTTTGGAGATGCGGAAGGCTCACTCGATGTGCTTGGTTTTGCAGATGCGGAAAGCTCACTCGATTGGCTTGGTTTAGCAGATGCGGAAGGCTCACTCGGTGTGCTTGGTTTTGCAGATGCGGAAAGCTCACTCGATTGGCTTGGTTTAGCAGATGCGGAAGGCTCACTCGATGTGCTTGGTTTTGCAGATGCGGAAAGCTCACTCGATGCGCTTGGTTTTGCAGATGCGTAAGGCTCACTCGATGTGCTTGGTTTTGCAAATGCGGACGGCTCCGTTGACATTGAAGGGGATGCTGATGTTGTAGGCAGCATGGAATTCGATGGGGTGGCAGAGGCTACCATCGATATGGATGGAGACGCTGATGCACTGTGAGCACTGGATGCGGAGGGCGATAAAGAAGGCGAGGCTTCCATTGAGGCGGAAGGTGAGGCAGAGGACGAGGGTTCCATCGATATCGATGGCGTGGAAGAGGGCGATGGTTCCAAAGATGTTGAAGGGGTAGCTGAGGAACTCGGGTGACTAGAAACAAACGGTGATGGCTCCATTGAGGTAGAGAGTGACGCATAAACTGGGGCTCGATCGACGTAGATGGGGTAGAGGAAGGTGTTGGAACCTGTGATGTGGATGGCGATGAGGATGGTACCGTGGATGGCGACGCCGAAGGAGACGCGGATGGCTGAGGTACACAGCAGAAATCTTCACAGATATTGTACGAGCTCTCATCTGGATCGCAGGCGGCGTTCGTTAAGCTATTCTCGAATCCTTCTTCGCAAGTAATTGAGTCGGCCACTTCCTTGCATGTTGGTGCCGGCAAGCAACACGTTGGTGCATTACACTCGTTGCCAGAACAGACAATGTCATCGAAATTGGGGGCGACTATCCAATCCGGGAAACTGCAAATATCAGGTACAGACGCGCACATAAGCGTGTCACAGCTGGACTGAAAGTTGACAATGGCTTTTCTGAGATTGTTGTAATCTTCAACCACCACATCATTAACAGAAACGCGTGATCCATCATCCATGCTGTCAAAGTCGATGGCTAATCTAGTAACCTCACAATTTTCAGGCACTTCGAGAAATGCTTGGAAGTATGTAAAGTCCAAATATTCGTAACAGATTTCTGATGCGTCGCAAACCAGCGACCGTCGCTCCATATCGATGATGTTGACATCTGGGGGATCATTCCAATCGGAGCTTCCCACAGATGACACATTGGCGACATCGTATAGACACTCGTGTCCATGCTCGCCTTTTATCAGCTTACAGTCATCTGGGCGCTTTCCATCATAGGCGTTAGTCTGCTATAAATCTGAACCAAGTTCTACAGTGTCACCTGCATGCTTTTGCCACGGAGTGAGCGTTACAGTATCTTGTGCAACGACCATTGCAGTCTGTAGTCCAGCAATGGCGACAAGGGATATAAAACCCAGTTTGAAATTCGAATTGTTGTTGGAATAGCTACCTTATATATATAAAATATTACGGAATCAACTATAATATCGAGATACTAAATTATTCCCTATCAAGCTTCATCTAAGTTCTGAACTGAGGAACAATAATTATTCATGTTGGGTTAAACTTGTACATCTAAAGCCGAGCTTTTGGATTAGAAGTGAGTGGACGCAATGTGTGTGGTTGTGTACACGGCCTAAGTCGGTAGTATAAACATCAGTGAGCTTGCATCATGTACATTTGAAAGAATGTCTAAAAAAAATTTAGAAGGTATGGAATTCCGAAATTACATGTAATATTTGCTTTTGAATTTGTTTCTAAAAACAAAAACAAAATTCAATTGGCCAAAAGCCAAAAGGGCTTTTACTTTTTAGCAAACCAAAACCTCTTGGAGTCGAGAGTTGAAACGCGGTGAACGCTGAACACTTGAACAATTAACAATTAACACTGAAGTGAGAAATCTCAACTCCCAGGTCTCAAGTATGAGCTGAAGTGTGAGCTTCATGTTGTGTGTGAAGTTGCCAACTTGTCACTTGTTGTGTGCCGGCCTATGTACATATGTCAGTTTTGTTGGCTGGCTGGCTGGGGCAGGCTGGCATTGTGTGCGTGTGTCAGTGTCGCAGATTGCTGTTTGGGGTTTACTGTTTGGCTACAGTTTAGTGTTTACATACATAGTGTATGTAGACTGCAGTTTGCATTGTTGCACCTTGCAAGAGAGTTTGCACTTTGCACTGTTTGCAGTGTTGCATGACTTCGCAGTTCGCACTCTGAGTTTGTAAATACTGTGCACTCTGACAACTCCGAGTCTGCACTCTGCAATCTGCAGTTGAATCTTGAAACTTCTGCAACTGCAGTGACTGAAACACTACACACTGCACAGTGCACAGGCCACATAACTCACAACTGACAACTTGAACTGACAATAGTCACAGAGACGAAGACTGAAGACTCACAGGTCTGTGAGTCACAGTGCAAGCTGCAGAGAGTCAGGGAACAAGTGTACACGTTATTTTTTTAACAAAATATAGACAACAATCAACTTCAACGGCTACATACATAATCATACATAGTACAAATTCACATATTTACCGTAGGTACGTAATTGCAGTATTATTAATTCATTCTCTGGCGTTTTCTTTTTGTTCAAACAATCGCTGTACTTAATTTTTTTTTTTTTTGTCCTATGTAAAAGTCTAAAAACTCTGGAATATGATTGAACATTGATTGACGATTGTTGTGTTTTTGAGAAAAAAGTTTTCATTGACCTGCTGTTGTTATTTACATAGTTGTTAAAAAAACAAGACCACAATAAACAATGATGATGTCATAATGAGTTCCGGTGTTTTTTTAATAAAACATAAAAGAACATCGGATAAAATCATATTTGAAACGTGTTTAACACTTTACCGGGCACGGATATGCGCAAGAGGGTGACGACGACGATGACGATGACGAAACTTCGTCTGACCCAGAGAACTATTTGTACTGTGGAGACGTCAAATCAGACAAGTGCGGTGGAGATTACCATACTGACAAAAATGTTGCAAAAACTCCGGGAAGTGTGCTGGCTGGGCGACTGAGAAATGCTCAAGGAGTCATTGCTGTGCAGGGGACGTGGATGGTGACAACTATAAGAACCAAGATTGTACTAACAACAAACGTCGATGTTCAAGCCGTCGCCAGGCCCATCTCGCTAGATCGATGTAATATATACGTGTGCCATTACAGTGTTTAGCCGACGGCCCGGTATATACCCCAAGCAATTATAGTATTTATATCTGCTAATTTAAAAAAGTTTCTCAAAGTTTTTCGCTATTTTATTTTATGTACATAGATTACTCAATAGAGGATATGCATTTATGGTGCCGGTATATCTGAAAGACTGATATGTGCGGATCTCATAGAAAATTAGATCTAGAAACCCTTTGGAAAAAGTCCCACATTGAGTACGTCATACGTATTTGCACGTGTAACGTCGTCAGCCGCATGCAGTATGTAATTCCACTAATTTGATAAATCTTGATGCCACCACTGTAAGAGCCACCTACAGATAGAGCCACCTAAATTTACCACCATGGTAAGAGACACCTACATTCGCCACCTTAACCCATTTTTGACATCATCTGTGAAAATAATGACATAACATCATTATTGCTATAGTATTCACTATAGTAAACGCTTGGAAACCAGAGTGGTAAATACATCAGCATTGGAACGTTGCTGCACCGATCAAAGGAAAGCAAGAGAGTGGATGGATGATGTAGTAATGTTGGCGGTACTTCTAGTATTCAACGTCAATATGGTTATTTGGTCCGGAGATAAGGACCAACCAGAGGCGCAACTGTTCAAATTCACTAAAACTATAAGGTCATACGGCCTTGTAGTGAATAGTGAGTTGGAAAAGTACCTGAAGATTGTTGACAGCAATCCCTACCAGATTAACCTGTTCCATCAGAGTGGTAATCGCTTCATGTACTTACGACCTTTGGCGTCATCAACAAAGTCAGCAGCATGGACCTATGACAGAAAGTATGAAACAAGGCTCCCGTACGTATGTGTCTGTACATGCGTATGCATGCATAATGTATAGTGTGCATGAGCATGTACACCAAGTTATATATACATATATATATATATATATATATATATATATATATATATATATATATATATATATATATATATATATATATATATATATATATATATATATATATATATATATATATATATATATATATATATATATATATATATATATATATATATATATATATATGTATGTACATATATATATATATATGTATACTATATCGCGAATACACAACTCCAAAATATGTTATTGGCTTGTATTGTGCTTTAAATTAATCCAAGAAGATCTCTGAATCGAATGTCGCGAGTGTGACAATATCACAGCATCAGATTCTCGCGCCTCGTGGCATCTGGCCCAGAATTTTTCTTAGACTGATTGACACAATTTCATGTATTACTTATGTATACGTATTGTTGTATGTATGCCTGTATATATATGTATATATGCATGTATACATATTGATGTATTTATAAATACACAGACCTAGACACACATAGATATATAGATGTATATATATATATATATATACCCACTCCTCTACCCCCAACCTCACACCCACACCCACACCCACCCAAACATAGACACACACACAGACACAAATATATATCTA